>CM008339.1:32347514-32359250 GCA_002525835.2 Ipomoea batatas
TCAATAATGTTTTTATTCTACTTTGCTTTTTTTTCTTTTTTTTTTTATTTTTTTTTTTTTTTAAAAAAAAAAAATAAAAAAAAAAAAATTAAAAAAAAAAAAAAAAAAAAAAAAGAGCATGAAATTACTAAGAAGATTTGGGAGTCTAATTTTAAGTTTTTGTATTGATTTAGATTTGGTGTTGTATTTGCAATCCTTGGTATGAATATTTGGATGAGGAGTGGTCAACCAAGTGAAGGGTTATTCCAGGTAAAGTAGGAGTAATGCATTGATGCATTGTTTTAGGTTAAGTTTAGTAGTACATTAATGGTGTAATGTTATTTTCCAGTAGTTGAATGGTGTAATGAACTAATATTATGTATTTTTGTTGATGATGATTGAATGAAAATTACTTTTTGTGATTACCACCTAGTGAAAGTTGTTCAATTTGATGCTCGCATTAATGTTTATATTTATCACTGGAATGAATCCACTAGAATGAAACCAAACCATGCGCACATCAGTGTCTGATATGAGACCAAATCTAATATGTTTTTTAAAAGAATAATTTTTCTTCAAATACTGCCTACTGAATCAATGAGTTAAGCTTGTGTAGATATAAAAAGGATAATTATGTTATAGTATTTGGTTGATTAAAGAATACAAATAAAATAGCCATTTAATAAAGACAAATAAATACTTTACCATCGCCAATGACCTTGTGGTCTATTGGCACGAAGTGGTTTTGTGGGTTGGTATTGACCACATACTACATTATCTATTCTCAATAATGTTTTTATTCTACTTTGCTTTTTTTTCTTTTTTTTTTTCTTTTTTTTTTTTTGTGAACCAACATGATATAAACAATCAAATTTCAAAAGAAAAAACAAAAACAAAAACAAAAGTAAAACGAAAACCAAAACCAAATATAAAATAAAAACAAAAACAAAACAGAAAACAGACACAAGTAAAACAAAACCAAAAACAAAAATGGAGTCATCGAGTGGGCTTATGGCAGTATGGGTAGCCTTTGGTGTTTGGACTATTTTATTATACTTTTTTTTTTTTTTGGGAAAAGACGACTGCTTTAATATACTTTTTTTTTAATATACTTAATGAGCCAATAGTAAAGTTTATTAGAAAAAAAAAAATGTCACTTTTAGTCTAATCTTATGATTATTAGGGTACTTTTAATTTCGATCTATGAGTTTTGTAGTTGTCAATTTCAGTCAAAACCTATTTATTTTTTGTCAATTTCGGTCAATCCAGCTAAAGTGTAATTGTAGACAAGAAGTTATCAGAATTTTTAATGGGTTTAGAATTGTTGAAATTATGAGGGTAAAATTGTTTTTCCAAAATTATGCAAAATGGAAAATTTGGGATTAAAAAAAAAAAAAAACTCACCGACAATGGAGCCTTATCGTTACAGTGTTATGCATAACGAAGATGAAACTTTCATCTTACCACCTCCGTATCAATGCCCATTGCCACCATTGTCATTCTCAATGCTTGCTTCGCTCGCTCCCGCCCACCCTGTTACCAAGAAGATAGGAAAGGGTAGTGGGTGGTGTGTTCGCCTCCCTGGCCTCTGCACCGTCAAGATTTTCCAACTCAAGCAGGAGCTCGGCCACCGCACCGATTGCCAAATTGTGGAGTGACTACTCCACCACATCTACCCTTTTCTTTTCCCCTCCAACTACATGGCCACCGTGGAGTCTCCTGGGGCGACAAACATCTACGCTTTGTTAATATTCATGCACCTAGGTGCAAATAATTATAATGTTAGGTGCAACTAGTTATAATGTTAGGTGTACTTAGTAACATTTTACTTGCAACTGTAATACATTTTATTTGCACTTGTAACACATTTTACATGCTTTTAGGTGCACTATATGAAACTTCTACTTGTACTTGCAATACATTTTACTTGCACTTCGATGTTCAATTATTTATGAAAATGCCACTAGTCGCCTTCTCCAAGTTGGTCGCCTTTCGACGGGAATGGCGATTGGTGACGGTTCGACCGTCGCTGGTTATCAGATTTTCACGCCTGAAATGAAATGATATGCACTAGTAGGCCATTTACCGGTTTTTGAGCTTCATTTTTCCAATTTAACATGTTAAACGGTGTAATTACGTACACTTTTTAAAAGTTTAGGGACCTAATTGACTTTTCATGTAAAATTTAGGGACTTATTTGACCATTTTCCCAAAAAAAAAAAAAAACAACAAAAAAGAAGGAAAAATAGCGACTTTTGTCCATTAATTATATGCTTAAATTGTAACTATGGTATTCTCGTGTAATCAACATTACAACATACCCGCCAAAGACCTTGTGATCTAGTGGCACCCGGTGTCCCGATTAACACTCCCACATGTATGATGGGAGCGGGTGGAGGCAACTATTGACTCTTTGTGTTTCAATAGGTTGAGAAAGTAGCTATGAACAGATACTACATTGTAACAGAGTCAATAGTACTCAAAAATACATTACAACATACCCAACATTCACTTGAAATCATCAATGTGAAAAGCTTTTTTTTTTTTTTATACTTGAAAATATTTTACAAAATGACCAATTTGTCCTCAAATAATTTGGTAAATCAAAATAAATTTTAAATTTTAACAAAATTTATAAGTAATGGATTGAAACAACTACTTTCAACATAATTAAAGGGAAAACGTTGTGTACTCAAAAAAAAAAAAAAGAAGGAAAAGTTGTATATAACAATTATTTATTGACTGAGTCTACAGTATAGGCATAACTAATGGACTAAAATCGTCATTTTTCCTATACTATATAATGTATTTTAATTTGCTACAACACATCTTTGGGAAAAAACAGTGCATTTGGGTAACTCAACTAAATTGGTCAGAGCGTTAACTTAGTAATCACAAAGTTACAAATATCACTAGACTTCTAGTGAAAGCAATCTATCTTTCTTGGTCTAAGCAGAAAAAAAAAATTTATCAATAAATTGTAGCTATTTAATCTGTATGTATTTTTTATATTTTCTTTACAAAACATACAAATATACATTGTAGAAGATCCGTTATAATGTAGCATTACTTGTACATAGTACTTTTAATGGAATTAATGATTTAGTTATTATATAAAGACTTTTCTCGCCTATTGAATTGGACAAACGTGTTTACGCGATTTTATTATCATCCCAATTTCTAATCAAAATTTTATATATTTGCATCTTGGACTTAACGTAGTTGGTTTATCGTCTGACTTAAAGGTTATGATTGAAGATGACAGTGTGGGGGTTCGAAATTTACCGGCTCTAGGGGAGGAAAAAAATTATATATCCGCTATATGATAGGGGTGACTGGATAAATGTGACATATAATTCTTGTCTTTTGGTCAAGTCCATTGCACAGAATCTTCCAAACATATTTGAGTTATACCCCACTATTTGATTTTATGTGGCTAATTTAATTGAAATAAAGTTTTATAGTTCAATTTTTTATGTTGACTAATTTTATATTAGTGAATAAATTTTATATATTTAAAAATTAGAGTGAAAGTACAATTGGTCCCTTAGTTATAGGAGACTAGGAGTATAGTAGATCCATTCTCTTAATATTTGGCACTACTTTTGACTTTTAGGTTGATATTAAAGTGTTACTTTTTTTTTCTCTTTTAGACAATGATGAAAACTGTAGTCACTATTTGATAATATATATTGAGTAAATTTTATTTTTTTATAATAGTTCGCAAATTACACAGAAACATGTTTATAATCCAATTTTTTAAAAAGAATTCTGACCCAAATTTTAAAAAATTAAAATTGACTTTTCTGAGTCCAAAACAATGTGAGATACTCATGAAATTGAACTTGCTAACATAAAAATCATTGGCATACTTTGATTTGTCAACTTATCTTTAAATGAATCTTATCTCTATATTGTTTTTGTTTTTGTTTTTTGTTTTTGTTTTTTTTTTTGTTTTTTTTTTTATCAAAATGTTAATGAAAAAATAAACAATTAGAATATTTAACTATTTACATTTAAGAAGCATGGGCAACTAATTGCAGAAATTTTTTATATTTTAAAGAAAAATGAATTTTGGAGAATGAAAAAAAAAAAAAAAACATGTTTATTTGCACAATTTCTCATTCGGAAACATAGAAAATAATTTTCTAATTCAACAAATTAAATGAATTTGAAAAAAAAAAGTCTTAATTTTCAAATACCAAAAAAAAATACATATAATTTCATTTATAATCATCAATTTGATTATCTACAAAATTTACTTCATCTATCTCCCCCTGCCAACATTTCTATCCACTATTACCATTACATATCTATCAATTTTACCATTATATTATTTATATACCAACCACTACGATACATTTATTACTATATATATTCTTTTACTTTACTGATCATCATAGATCTTATTTATTTTGGTCCTATTTCGTAAAATAGTTAAGTCCATTTTGACTTATTTGACCAATATTTGTTGTTTGACTTGGTAAAAAAATTAATATAAGCCTTTGATTAATCAACTTTTTGTAATTCTAAAATGCTAAAATTCAAGAAGATGCTCAAAGCAACTTTTTTAATTAGCTTTTTGAAAAAGAAAAAAAAAATTATACTTCCTATGTCTCATTTTACATGTCCTATTTACTATTCATTGGTCAAACTAACTCTTTCTTCATTACTTATTTTCTTTAGTAATTTTTTATTATTTTTAAATTTAATTTTTTGTGTTTAATAGTACATTTAATGTAGTTTCTAAATATATAAATTTTATATATTAATGCTAAACTTAATATTATTAAAAATTGGATTAAAAATGACTCCAGTCAAGCCTCGTTAAACGAATCAGACAACCATTTTGGGACGGAGGTAGTACTAAACAGCTATCAGCTAACAGCTAATTTATCAAATATTTTTCTACAATCCGCTAAGGTTATCAACTAGTTATACCCTTTAACCCAATCAGCTAACGGTCATTTACCAATGTTATTCATAAATATAAATTTAATTCAAATACCATATGTTTAAATTTTACATGTATTAGACCCAAATACAAAAATTATATATATTTCACTCAAAGTGAACGTTTGAAAAAATATTTTGAATATCAAGTATTTAAAAAAAAATACTCCCTCTGACCCCTTTTATGTGTCGGGTTCGGTTAACGAGACTTGACTAACGTTATTTTTAATTAATTTTTTATACTATTAAGTTTAGTATTAGTATACAAAATTTATATATTTAAAAAGTATCCTAAAAGTACTATTAAACACGGCAAATCAAATTTAAAAATAAAAATAAAATAAATAAAGAAGAAAGAGTTGATTTGACTAATTAGTGAGTAAGGCAGATAAAATAGAAAAGAGTCAATATTAATTTCTGAATAATTGCATAACATTATAATTCAAAAATTGAATTTGAAAAATAAGCATAAAAATAGGTGCTGAAAAATAGAAAGCAAATAAACAGAGAAGGAAAAAGAAACATGAATTAATAAATTGGCCAGAAAATTGACTTTTAAATACAATGTAATAAATATGATAGAGAAAAGATAGATACACTTATACACGAATATGGTAAAAATAGAACAAAAGAAGAATAATACAATGGTGACTACCAAAATATCATCCCATCAAATTAATGCAAAAGATACAGTACAGTACCCCTTAACACTAATTGACCGAACCAAAAATTATATGCTACGCGCCGTATACCTAACTCAATGGTTTAAGGGTTATTTTAGAAGTTTTATTTGTGAGGAGGGTAAAAGTCGATTCCAATACTCCTTGGAAGGATCTTAAACATAGTCTAGCATAAATTAGGAACTCTAATACAAAAAACGCAAAAATTTGTGTGAGACAGATGAATCATTATTCGTGAACAAGTCGAATCAAGATAAAAATGTAATACTTTTTAAGAAATACTAACAAACGTTTTATTCCTTATTAGTATTTTAAATATTAGACCTGGCAATTATGGACACGACACGAAATCGAACACAAAAATAACGGGTTAGTGTTTAGTCTTAATGTGTCCCAGGTCGTTAACGGGTTGACTAATTATTTGCTCTAAGTCAAGCAAGGAAAACATAAAAAAAAAAACACAATCGATCTAACCAATTTCATCAATTGCGCTATATAATATTCGATGTTATAATTTATATAATTGTATATCGATCCAAATATTCTTAAAATATTATATTAATGAATAAAATTTATATATTTAAAAATTAGAGTGAAAGTACAATTGTTCCCCCTTTTTTTTTAATATCACATTGTAGTATATGTTCATACATACGTTAGAACTGCCTCCACTGAGACTTAATCTCATGACTTCCCATATGGGAGAGCTACTACATGCTATCTGAGCACAAGTTGCTTGGCAACAATTGGTCCCTTAATTATACGAGTGTAGTAGATCCATTCTCTTAATATTTGGAGTTTATTACCGAAATGATCCATCGACTATTGCGAAATTACCAATTTGGTCCTCGACAATTTTTCGTGCCCAATTAAGTCACTCGACTTTGAAAAATTCAACCAATTTGGTCCTCCATTTAATTTGCCGTTAAACATCCGTTGAATCGGGACCAAATTGGTAATTTTACTATAGTCAACGGACCATTTCAGTGAAATATCAATTACCAATTTGGTCCCTTGACTATAGCAAAATTATCAATTTAATCCCGATTTAACGGATGTTTAACGACAAAATAAACAGAGGACCAAATTGGTTAAATTTTTCAAAGTCGATGGACTTAATTGACACGAAAAATTATTGATGACTAAATTGTTAATTTCGCAATAGTCGAGGGACCATTTCGGTAATAAACTCTAATATTTGGCACTACTTTTGACTTCTAGGTTGATATCAAAGTGTTACTTTTTTTTTCTTTTTTTGGATTATGATAAAAATTGTAGTCACTATTTGATAGTATATATTGAGTAAATTTTATTTTTGTATAATAGTCCGCAAATTACACAGAAATATGTTTCTAATCTAATATATAAAAAAAATTCTGACCCAAATTTTTTAAAATTAAAAATGACTTTTCTGAGTCGAAAACAATGTGAGATACTCATGAAGGTAAACTTGCGAACATAAAAATCATTTGCATACTTTCATTTGTCAACTTATCTTTTGATTAATCTTATCTCTATATTGTTTTTTTTTTAAATCAAAATGTTAATGAAAAAATAAACAATTAGAATATTTAACCATTTACATTTAAGAAGGAAGGGCAACTAATTACAGAAAATTTTTACATTTTAAAGAAAAATGAATATTGGAGAATGAAAAAAAAAACATTTTTATTTGCACAATTTCTCATTTTGAAACATAGAAAATAATTTTCTAACTCAACAAATTAAATGAATTTGAAAAAAAAAATCTTAAATTTTCAAATACAAAAAAAAAATACATATAATTTCATTACCTACAAAATTTACTTCATCTATCTCCCCCTACCGACATTTCTATCCACTATTACCATTACATATTTACCAATGTTACCATTATACTTATTTATTTACCAACCACTGCATTTACCAAAAAAAAAAAAAAATTACCAACCACTACGATACATTTATTACTATATTCTTTTACTTTACTGATCATCATAGATCTTATTTATTTTGGCCCTATTTAATAAAATAGTTAACTTATCGGTCAATTTTGATTTATTTAACTACTATTAGTTGTTTAACTTAGCTAAAAAAAATTAAGAAAAAAGTGTCAAATAGACCATTGAACTTTTATACATTGTGCAATTGAACCATCGAACAAAAATAGTGTGCAATTAGACCATTAAAAATTCAAATATTGTACAAATAGAATTTTTATAGGTTACTTTCAAGTTTCACTTAAATATGATGTCATAATGTCAAATTATATATAAAAATTATTTTAATTATTATTTTTAAAAATTAAAAGAATTTTTTTTTTAATTTCAGAAGAAGGTGTCTGAAGATAATAGTCCATTTACATTATAAGTGTTTGATTAATCAATTTTTTGTAACTCCAAAATGCTAAAATTTAAAAAGCTTCTCAAAGCAACTTTTTCAACTAGCTTTTTGAAAAAAAAAAGAGAAAATATACCAACCAACTATTAGCTAACAGCTAATTTACCACATACATTTCTATAATCCACTAAGGTTATCAACAAGTTATACCCTTTAACCCAATCAGTTAACAGTCAGTTACCGATGTTATTCATAAATATAAATTTGGTTCGAATAGCATATGTTTAAATTTTACATGTATTAGACCCAAATTCAAAAATTATATATATCTATATCTATATATCAATTTTTCCCACTCAAAATAAAGATTATTTTAATAAAATCATACTCAAAGTTATTTTAGTAAAATCATTGATTTTATTAATTACCATATATATTTTTTCATAAAATTAGCAATAAATTATTATTACATATTATATCATTGATTTTATGTTTTATCATGATTTTAGGATGTTTCTTTCCATATAGAAAATATTATAAATCATTATAAATACTATTAAATATTTCACAAAGTCAAATCCTTTATATTGTATTAAACAAATCATGTATGTTTGCTAATAAGGTGGATAGTGTATATATAGGGGTAAATAATAAAAATATGAGCCACAAAATGGTCCTCACAAGTTATTGAAAAAGAACTTTTAATCCATAAAATAGTCCTCACAGGTTACATAAATCATATTACATATCAAATTTTTTAAAATAAATACAATTAAATGAGTCATATATTAATGATACTTTTGCATTAATCTTATAATCAAATAAACGTACACTCTGAAACATTATAATTATTTATAGCTTAATCTTTAATTTTATTATTTAAACTTATACTATAAAAATTTAATCCGTGCATTAGGTAATTTACTAGTTTCACTCAAAATAAATAATTGCATAACATTATAATTTTAAAATTGAATTTGAAAAATAAGCATTAAAATAGGTGCTGAAAAATAGAAAACAAATAAACAAAGAAGGAGAGTAAACATGGATTAACAAATTGGCCAGAAAATTGACTTTTAAATACAATGTAATAAATATGATAGAGAAAAGATAGATACACTCATACACGAATATGGTAAAAATAGAACCAAAGAAGAATAATACAATGGTGATTACCAAAATATCATCCCATCATAAAAATAGAACAAAAGAAGAATAATAAAATGGTTATTACCGAAATATCATCCCATCAAATTAATGCAAAAGATACAGTACAGTACCCCTTAACACTAATTTACCAAACCAAAAATTATATGTTATGCGCCATGTACCTAACTTAATGGTTTAAGAGTTATTTTAGAAGTATTATTTGTGAGTAGGGTGAAGGTCGATTCCAATACTCCTTGGCAGGGTTCTAAAAGCTTAAAATTAGTCTAGCATAAACTAGGAACTCTAATACAAAAACTCAAAAATTTGTGTAAGACAGACGAATCATTATTCGTGAACAGATCGAATCAAGATAAAAATGTAATACTTTTGAAGAAACACTAACAAACGTTTTATTCCTGATTAGTATTATAAATATTAGACCTGACAATTATGGACACGACCCCGTTAGCACGACACGAAATTTGATACGAAAATAACGTGTTAGTGTTTAGTCTTAATGTGCCACGGGTCGTTAACGGGTTGACCCGTTATGTCTTGTATCTTAACGGATCAATTTGTTAAACCTATTAAGAAATCGTTTAACTCGTTAATATTATAGTGTTAACCCATTTACAAGAATCCGTTTACACAAACCTATTTATAACCCGCTAATAACCATTATCATTTAGATAAGAACCATTGTCATGAATGAGATTACAAAAGATATATGAACATGACTAAGGATGAATTTATTATATTAAGCCAAAATTCTACATCAATTATTGATGTTCAACAATTTGAATTTTGAATTTTTATTGTGTTCAATTTTATTCTAAAAACTAGTATCGACTTCTTTAATTATGATTTTTGGATGTTTTTTTATTATTTTATGAATGTTATAAATTTAATATTTTTTTAGTTTGTTTGATGTATTGAATGGTATATTTTATTTCTATATATATATATATAAAAAACTTAAATTTAAATTTTAGTGAGTTAAAACGGATTTCGTGCCATATCTTGTCGGCACGACCCGAAATCTGTTAACAAAACGTGTCTATCGTGTCAATCCGTTAAAAAATTGTGTCCGTCATGTTAAAAATTTAAACCCGTTAACCTTAACGTGTCGTGCTAATTGACAAATCTAATAAATATTACAGAGTATATTTCTTTGACCCGACCATGTCTCACAGATCTATATTGAGTCACCCCCCACCCCAACCCAACCCAGTACCACCACCCTCTGCCAAAAATCACCACCCAATTCAACCAACCCCTACTCCACTCCTCTTTCCTCCATCAATAAGTAGTGAACTTCACGCTTCATTATCCATCCATCTTTTTCCGATCTGTCTTACTTTTTGTTGCTGAATTCAGGCCATTTTGTCAGGTACCAACACCTTCATTTTCATATGCTTTCTTGCCTTCAATTCAAGCGCTCTCTCTCTCTCTCTTTAACCATCACTTTTTCCCCCCCATTGTTTAAAGTTATTGTGTTTGTTTTTTTATAGCATAATTTGCATTTTGCAGTAATGTATTTGTGTATAAAATACACATTTAGGTGGTGTTAGTAGTGATGATTATTTGTCTTTGATCACACTCAATGGACCAACCTGCAGGCACGCACGTTGTTTCTCAACTCTCAAGCTTTCTTTTCATCCTTTGATCAAAACACAATTTTCTTGCATCAACTGGAACCGTAATCTTAATCTTCTCGCATCAATTCTCACCACCCCACCCCCCCTGCGTTTTTATCCTCACACTCACACAATTTATGTTTTCTCTTTTACCCAAAAAACAAATAAAAAATAAAAAAACCACATAACAAAACGGAAAGAATCCTTGTTTTTGAAACAGTGGGTTCTGTTCACGAGCCATTCTTGGAGAATGGGTTTTTCATAATAGCAGAAAACACAATCCTTAATAGGACAGATCTCTTGTATACACAGATATTTGATTCTGTCTGTTTAACTAACTCGTAATTTACCTTCTTTCACATATTTTGTGGGGCCGGAACGCGGACCCTCAATTGGACGGATCCCTTGTATACACAGATATTTGATTCTGTCTGCTTAACTAGTAATTTACCTCCTTTCACATATTTTGTGGGGCCGGAACGTGGACCCTCAAGATTTGGGATTCAACTTTTTGGAGAAGAAAAAAAATAAATAAAACAATGCTTTTTTTTTTTTCTTGAGGAAAATTATTATTAAAAAATAACAATTTTTTTTTGAAAGGAACAACAAATTTTTGAGGAAGTTCTATGGGGCACCGGCCTTGTGCATTATAGATTTGTAGTTCTCATTTTGTTAACGATGGTATTTTAAAAATACAAAAATTCTTAACTATATATACAATTTAATTGATTATTGAAATAAACAAATTTAAACTTTCAATGTGAAATGAGAAATTGACTGCGGGTAATAACATGTATGGTATTTTGGCACTCAATTACACGGAGAAAGAAGGGATGATTGGGAATCACTTTTTCTTTTCTTATTGGTTACTGAAAGGGATGGCGTGGAAACGTGTTGAACGTTCCAAATCTGTAGTCGGACCACTTTGCTTAGTTTGTGAGAGTCCATTGGTATTGAATCCTTAGATCTTAGGGGTTCGTTTTTTATTTTCAAATATATATATATATATATATATATAT
>CM008339.1:32412548-32445694 GCA_002525835.2 Ipomoea batatas
CGGCTGAGAGTAGAACTCTGAGTCCTTGACGAAATTGAAGGCTTGAGAGAAGGAAGTCGTAGGGTTGAAGAGAGAAGACGGCACCGTTTTGGTCTGAGAGGTCTCCATCACCTCCTGATACGAAGGGATGTTTATTACGAAGCTCTTCTTCTTCCCGGCGGCGCCCTCTCCGGCCGGTTGTTGCTCTTCCCGCTCTTTGCTTTCCATTTTCAGTGATGAACCGCGGACGAAAGGGGATGTTTTGGATTTCTTCTGTAGGGGCAACAAATAATAAGAATTGTTTCTTCTTGACCCCTTGAATAAGGCCAATATTCGTTGAGAAAGGAATTTAACCCTAATAAATGTTATACAAAAAATCAACTAAGTCCTTGTACTTTTAAAATATGTAATTATACATATTAACATGTTATTTTCAAATTTCACGTATCAAAATTCACCAATCAAATATGAACTTGTTATAGTCGGTCACTATCGTTCCGACATAAATTCAACAAACTTCGACAACTCTCCGACAATCAACAATCATAGTTTTTGTGATCAATTCTAGTTAGTCGGCTTCTATGGGACAAGGTAAGAAGGCGACCGTGTTTGGCTACCGTCCTCAAGAGAAAGCAACTAATTCTGGTTGCCTTCTTTTAGAAAAGGCCACCAAAATGGAGAACGCAATTCATCGATTGGAAGAAGACGACAATCAATGGCCACCAACGGTGGTCATCACAATTGATGATAGTCAATGGTATAATTTTACGGGTAACCAATTGGTTATCAGTAAAATAGAGTTATTTAATTAATTTTTAATAAATTAACAAATTTAACTACACTTTTTTAAAATATAAGTGTCTAATTGTTCTATCGTATAAAGATAAGTATACCCTTTTCGCATATTCATTTTGTATCCTTAAAATATATAAGGTTACGAAAATGATGAATTTTTAGTGTGTGTTCATACACGTATATTGTAGCTTGGTGATATGGAACTCAACTTGAGCTAATGAAAGAAAGAACATGGATGGTCCATAAGTCGTTGAGATAAATTATCCTAGTAGATATAGATTTACAGTGTGTCAACACCTGATGAATCGAAGCCCTTGAATGATGAGGTCAAGAAGATGAGTGCTTGCATTCTAGAGGGAATGGTACTAAGTCTATATTAAAGCATTATATTTTTAGTGATATAATCTAAGAGTGAGAATGCAATTGAAACATAAAGAACATGTATAACCTAGTTGATATATGATAGGTTAGGAGAAGGGAGAAGAAGATATATATGATAGGTCAGTTTTATAATTTAATAGGTGATTATAAAATGTTGGGGGAGACCATCAATTGATGACTAAGTGTTTGTTGGTAGAAGTCGGTGAAGGGTTAAGTCCAACACTATGTCTCTCGAAAATATGATAGTGGTCTATGAGGAAATAAAGTTATGCTTTTGCTATAAGATATAACTTTTAACATAGTGGTAAGCGCTATATCTAACAAGTGGTATCAGAGTCAGGTCCCAACAAGATAAAAAAAAAATTCTGTTGTTAAAACTGGTAAGTGTTGGGAGGGAGAATTATTGGACGACGGCCGGTGAAGAGTTAAATCTAGGAACACCTTACCAGCCTTCACTACACGCTATAATTTTAGTGTAGTAATAAGGGCTTAATCCTAACAAATTGTATTAGAACCAGGTCATGAATTTGAGTAGTAGGGAAATTGTAGATACAATAAAGTTGCACATTCGCCACGGGCTATAGCCTAAGGTTAGTTTAGATAAATCTCATTTGTGATATATAGGTACTAGAGTGCAGTTTGAAAAACAAAAATACACTTTACATCAAGGCATCTCTACAATTCACTAAAAATCAGAGAAAGTTTGTGTACTTAAAATTTCATTTTGAGAACCTTGCCCAAGGGTTCAACAATTGTAGTCACTGGACTACCATAGTCATAGTACTCCTCAAGTTTATTCATCTTTTCTCTAGCTATGGAGTCCTCTCGCAAGGCTGCTAAAGCCTGCTTCCTCTTCTCCTTCAACTCCCTCCATTTCATTATCCTGTTTTCCAGTCTCGCTTTCGCGTTCTCAGCCGCCTCCGCTCTGCTTATTGCTTGCTCCGCCCTCGTCCTGAACTCTCCCACCTTCTGCATTGCGATCTCCACTTCTCTCTTCAATCTTTCTAGTTCCCGCAATTGATCCGATTCTCGTTCTTCGCGTATTTCTTCTGCAATTTTGTGTTGCTTCGATTCTAACGCTAATCGCTCAAGCACGAGGGTTAGGGATAGCTTGTCGCTTATGGCTCGAGCTTCTGCGGCCTCCGATTCGGCTGTTTTTGATTTCTGTTTATGAATCTCGGCTTTCAGCAATGCGATTTCTTCCTGGGGGTTTGAATCGTCTTCGTTGTCTGTGTTGATTTCGTGCTCTAGGTGTTTGATATGTGTCTCCAGTGAAGTGATGTGATCGGATTGGTCCCGGATCTTCTTTTCCGCCGTCTCCGCGCGTCTCAGCGCCTCGGCTTTTGCGTCTCCGGCCGCCACCGCTTGGGTTTCCAGGCGGAATATCTCCGCTTGCGCCGCCCTCAGCTCCGCCACGGCGCAAGATAGCTGTTCCCGGAGCCTTGCGGACTCTGTTATTGTATGATCTGACATCTCCTTCATCTTCAACTCCAGCTCCTCCGCGCGATCCTTGTGTAATCTGCACTCGTTCAGGTACACATCTTTCTCAAATCCGGAGGTCATTATCTGCACTAAAAGCTCCTCCACTGCGCTCTCGTTCTGGCTTAGCCGAAACAATGCTTGCTTGTGTGCTGAATCCTTCGCCTCCAGCTGAAGTTTTAGGCTCGCAAATTCTTTCAATACTACCTCCAGATCTTTCTCTTTCTCTTGTTCCTGTTTCAAAGCAAAATTGCATCAGCAATACAAATCAAAAATCCTATGCAGCGGGCAGGGTGGAAATTATGTTCAAAATGGGCAAATCTCTCGTGTGCACTGACATTTAATTCTGTTTGTTAACCATTGAGTTATCATGATTTACCTCTTATCAACCGGGTTTAGCTTACTTAGTTCAGTAGACAGTATTTAAAAGAAGACAACAAGGTTTGAAACTCGATAGTGTGAAATTATGTTCAAGATAACTCGATTCTTTTTGCTCACAGACATTTGACCCTGTCGGACCACTAAGTTATCCTTAGTGTTAGGGTTCAACCTTTTTAGAAAAGGGGAAGAATAAAAAACCCTTCCCCTAGCTGTTATAAATTAAAATAGTCACCTATAAACTAAGATAAGGGGCAACTCAAGCTAAGAAGCGTTCTTCTTGATTTGAGTTGGTCATGAGCAATCTAGGTGGTTTACGTTATTGTGGTCCTTTGCTTGCTAGTGTTATAAGGCACACACTCTTAGATAGTAATTGTGAGTTTTTCCGTGACTCAAAAAAGATAAAATTATGCAAATTAAAAAGAAATTTGAACTTACATTCTTGTTCCTGGGGCTGGTTTTCCTCTGGTCACCAAACAAAGAAAGTGCAGCTTGGACTGATTCAAAGGGCTTTGAATCAATGATTTCCCCCATGTTAAACTTCTCCTCCAAATAATCCAAGCTTTTCATGAGTATTACTGTCTTCTTTTTTTTGCAGTCCAATAAAATGGATGTTGGAATTAGTTGAAGATCATTCATAGTGTATGTAGTGGGTTATATGGAGTTTGAAATTGTTAAAGAATAATCAGAGAAATGATTCTGAGATTCCTAGGCGGAGATTCATACAATGCCGTGTTGGAGGCCATTGTTTTATCAGCTGTTTCTTGTTTAGTCGTTTAGGAAACGTCGTCCAAGAGACTGAACAATTAAATTTTGTTTTGTAATTATTTCCTTGACTATATGCACAAATGCGTTTAGCTTCACCTATTTTCCTTGCTTCATCATGGAATATTAGGCATAACTCTAAAAAAATGCTCTATTTTTTCATACCATAACTAGAATCAAGTTATTGTCATTTATCAAATTTTGTTTGAGAGTCCTCTGAATACTAGTTCATCGAATCATTTACAATATTCAAACTCAAAATTTTGGAAAAAAATTAAGAGTAGAAATTTTTTTATTATCTATTTATGGTTTTTAATAGACCAGACTCACAATAAAACCAGGAAGATATCGAGAAATATGTATGAAAATAATATTGAATTAATAGGGACTAGGACCTTTGGAATAATGTAAATGAGCTACAAGGATTTGTAAATAAATAAAGTGAATAAATTAGGCCTAAGTGGCTCACCTAACAAGGCTACCTATAGGGGTAAATTATTGTGTGGACCTATGTGGACCACAGTTCAAACAACATCGTTGAATTTTATGAGTTAGAATAATGTACATTATGTGTTTAGAATAATGAAACTTCTGGGGTAAGATAATATACTTTATGAGTTAAAATAATGTACATTATACTTTAGAATAATATACATTATGAGTTATAAAAATATATGTTGCAGTGTGTCGCGTATTAGTCACATTAGAAAAGTTTATTGAAATTAGAAGAAATTATTGACAAACCAACTAGACATAAACTTCCAAAAAATGGATCAAGGGTTACCATTAGGAGAGTGGGAATCAAGCATCTCGAGATTGAGTGGTGTCATCCGGTGCAAGTGGTGAATATCCCAGGGTGGAAGTAGATGAGGCAACATTATGTTGTGACGGCCAGGTAGGTGCAGCAAAGTCCGGTAGCAGTGAGGACAAGAGTGCATTTGTCATTTTTTTCTCTAGCTTTTTTTTTTTTTAATAAACCAAAATTTTATTGATATAAGCGTCTAGGAGCTGAAAAAGCCCTAAGATCATACAAATAAGAAGAGAGAACCGCTTCCGGCACCAAATTGAAAGAGAAGAACACAGTAGGTTCGGTGCAAGAGAGGCCAAAAGAAGCTAGTGCATCAGCAGTATAATTTGCTTCACGGTAGACATGAGAAATCGTATAATTGTTGAAAGCAAGATATTCCTTAATGCGAGCGATAGCATCTCGAATCCGCCATGGAGTCTGAGGAGCTGGAGAAGAAATGAGAGAAGTCAGGAATTTAGAATCATCCTCATATATTGGGGCCATTTAGCCGTGGTTTTATTGTGAGTCTGGTCTTTATTGGGGCCATCACGATGGATTTTAATAAGGCTTCTTGACGCTTTGTGGTAGACCGAGTCATTTGATGACGATAGATGGGGACATCCAGTCGTCGTCTTTTGGCTCTGGCAGTACGCACATCTGGTGGGTTATACCTGCGAAAAGGTACGGCATGATGCCTCCAATTGAAGCAACGAATTCCCCCGAATCATCACATTCCTGGTCATGTAGTTTGACCTTCTCACTACTGGACACATTTTTACCAATCATTGTGACATGTTTGGAGCTCTCTTTCCCTGAAACTGGGAATTGTGTGATGGGGAGTATGGTAGTCAGTAGTGGAAGTTTGGAGCTCTCGTCTTTTTCTTTCTTCTTTTATGCTTCTTTTTCTTCTCTGTTTACGTTTCTTATGTTGATTCGTAGATTGGGAGCCATGGATGATGATAGGAGTTTGTTCAATGTTCTGTCAAGAGAAGAAGTTTGTACAAGTACAAGAATTTGAGTCTGAATTAAATAATAAAGCGTAGTGTGAACGGAAGGCCTAGAAAGCAGTAGAGAATTTGAACAAGAAATTGGTTTTATTTGTTTATTTATTTATGTTACAAGTTAAGAAGGAAGAGAATATGCTAGAACAAAAGAAAAGCATAAAATAGAGTATGGAATAAAAGGATTTTGGAGAGAAAGAAGAAAAAAACAAGAACAACTAATCTTCCTTTTTCAAAAAAAATAAGAGAAAGAAAAACATTGTTTGTACGTACTAAAAACAAGAAAAGAATAAAAAAAAAATGAAAACAACTTAATTCTAAACAAAAATAAAGTACTGTTTGAGTAAGAAAAAAAACAAACAAAAAAAACGCTTTTTTTTCTTTTTTGTTTTTGTTTTTTTTTTTTTTTGTTTTTAAAGAGAATGGAAAAGAAAGAAAAAGGAAAACTAAGTTGAATGTGCATCCGGTAGTGGCATCTGTTGGATATTTGTACAGTAATAGAGATTAATGGTTCAGATGTCTACCATGCAAGCTTAAATAATATTTGGAGTTGTGGAGTAGTAAATATTATAGAGTTTGGTAGAGATGATTTTGGATTGTTTGAGAGGTCTCGAGAGGTCCACGAGAGGTAACGAGAGATGCACGAGAGATGGTTTTATCTCTCGCACATATACTTCGTAAAGCTTGATCTCTCGCAGGAGCCAGGTCTCGTACGTCATGCATATTTCCTTTAGAAGCAAAATCTTAATCATGGAAAATGGTTTATGTTTTGCATCTTGGAAGCTAAGGAAATACAGTACATGGGTGTGTATATATTATGTATCTTGTTTGCATGGTTCGTGCATTGTAAGATGTTAATATATAAATATAATATGCTTGGGTACACATACTTTGTACTGCAAGGGTCTCGCATGACATGAATCCTGCGTGGGCTGCTTAGCAGCAATGTCTCGAACTTAGATGTAAGTAGGTTTTATCTCTCGAAGGCATTGTTTATCTCTCGAAGGTATGAATCTGCTTTGGTAATGTTTAATTACTTTGCATGTAAGTATCCATATGTGATGTCTCATGTTTTGCATGCAAGCATGCACTTGAGATACTAAATTACTAAAATACGTGGGTAAGTAATTGAATTACTTTTCATGCAATGTTACAATGTTTGCGTAAAGTCTTACCTCTCGACTAAGGGAGTTCTGTCCAGTTATTATGAATGTGGCTATGAATTTATTACTCACTCTGTCCCATTTTACCTGTCCTATTTACTATTCATTGGTCAAACCAACTCTTTCTTCATTGCTTATTTTCTTTAGTAATTTTTTATTATTTTTAAATTTAATTTTTTGTGTTTAATAGTACTTTTAATGTAGTTTCTGAATATATAAATTTTATATATTAATGCTAAACTTAATGTTATGAAAAATTGGATTAAAAATAACTTCAGTCAAGCCTTGTTAAACGAATCAGACAACCAAAATGAGACGGAGGTAGTATTTCTTAATGTGCATGTGCTCATGCATTTGAAATATTAAATGAGTGGATATAATTGTTTGAATTATATCACATGCATGAGTTCAGAATAATACGTAAACATATCCAAAATCAATTATATTTTTATATATATCTTGGAAGTTGGTTTTGTAACTGCTATAAACTTCCAGTAACCTCTCTAATTAACAGTCAGATTTTATTTCTATAAAATCTAAAGGAGATACATCTGATGATATAGAGACAACTTAACTTGTTGTTTAACCTTGATATTTCACAGTCCTACAATTTTCCAGGAAATTCTTAATTGAAACAACTTATGAGTTTCGTTATCTTCTTGTATCCCATAAGATTAAATCTGGAACTCTGTTGCTTTTCTGAGGGAGATTTAAAGCTTATAGGAAAGTGATTACACGCCTGAAGATACCTGATGATCCGGTTTTGTTCCCTTGTTCTTCTGTATTATATTGTATCTCTTTTGTATTACAGATAGCAGCAACAATTTTTCCAACAATCTATAAGCTTTAAAGTTTCTAAACATGTGATCATTGATTTTGTCTTGATCCGTTTTGAAGACAAGATGTCAGGCGTGAAACAACCGTTTCCGTTCAGGGAAAATTTTTGGAATGTGAATTTCGAATTTGGTGGAAAGGATGACAGTAATCACTTTTGGGTTTGTCATTTCTTTTTACAAGAAGATTTCATGCGGGTTCTGCATGTTGTTCATGGCATGATATGTACATGATGTGCATGTGGTTTGAATACATGCTATGAGAGTATGAAGTTTTATTTTTTTGTCTTTACTCAGAATCATGGGACATTAATTATGTCAATATGATTAGTGACGATGTATAACACTGGGTTCATAGAAATAAATCATGTTGTTAGCTGTGATTTATTTGACACGTGAAAATTGTGTATTTTCCTATCGTGGATATACTGCATCAATGGCCGGAAGAGATAAAGGATAAAAGCATATACAAGTTGTAGGACGTAACCGGTACGGTTCTTTTATTTGTCTCGGCCTCGGCATGAATGTAAGTTTTATTTTAATTACTTACCGACTAAGTTCTGTATCATGTCTAGAAAATGATGCATGTGATTCTTTTTAAGTTATGCATAGCCTGATAAATGCAAGGATTCATTTATGCATGTATATAAATATTTTATATGAGACTTTGTCTCGGTTGCATGCATAATTGACTAGATACATGTATTTTAAGTTGTATCTTGGTGTGCTGTAAATTGCAATTTTTGGTGTAATTTGGTGTTGCCAATTTTCTGGTATCATATGCATGGTTATTAAGTTGCATGATGATATTATATTCAATGAAATCATTTTCAGTTTCATGTATGAATATAATTATTGGTATTCTAGCACAATAGAAAATTCTATCCTTTTGAAATCCTTGAAATAATTTTTATATATTTCTGGGTGAGGCAGGAAGCATTGAGAATATTTCTATATTTCTGGGTAAGGCATATAGCTCTGGAAATATCTTTATATTTCTGGAAAAAGCATAAGGCCTTGAAATATTTTGTTATATTTCTTATAAAGGCAGAAAGCCTTGGAAATATTCTGTAACATTTCTCTTTAAGGCATGCTGTAACTTTCATGCATGAGAAATGCATGATGATAAAATTCATAGATTTTATGAATGTCTTTGACACAAGAATTCTCGTACTGAGAATGTGTTAAAATTCTGAAAGTCAAAAATTTACTGGTTCAACTAGTATGGAAATTGACTGGTAAAAAGGAATTTTAAGTTTAAGTCATGGATTATGATTTAAGTTGGTATGATTCTTCAGTTTAGAAGAAACATGAAAAGAGTGAGCTTAAAAATCAAAATGTTTTCTTTTCAAAGTGAATGGATTTTATGAATGGAGGAGGTTTATCAGTATAAGCTTATTCTCCAAAGTGAATGAACATTTCTGAGTGGAGAATGCTTATGAGTTTATTCCTCAAAGTGGATGGTGTTCCAAATAGAGGAGGTTTTAAACTTTGATTTTAAGAAATCACTCATTGTTAATGAGTTCTGCATGGTGATTGAAATTCTTGGTTATAGAATTTGCAGGAAATAAATATTTATTGACTAGTAACCAGAATGAAGGTTGCGGTATAATCAATTAAATATTTTGCGAACTAGGATTAATCTGGCATAAGTTAGGAAACTTATGTATCAACAAAAAAATGTTGCACATTTGGTGAGTTGGCATCCCTCGATGAACATGGTTCGGTTCACGGTTTTAGAAAATGACAAACTGAAATCGGTTCTTCCAGTTTGAACCGTCGATTCGAATCAATTTTTTTCTATTTTTAAAATAGTCTAAATTCAACGTAACACTTTATTTTGTTTGAATTTTTTTAATTTTGATTTTTTAATGGTTATATCAAATATTTAAACTTTATAGTTAAACTAAATAAAGATAAAAATAATATTGAGTTTGCACTTAATTTTAACAAGATTAAGTTGCATATGTATCTTTTCATAGTTTCAATAAAAATCCTCTTAATCTTTTTTTTGTTTCTTTTAAGGTTTGAAACAGGAATCAAAACCGTCAGTTCCGAACCTAAACCGATGATTCTGATTCCTGATATTATTAAACCAGAACCAAAACTTTTGGGCTTTGATTCTAAATTGAAATCGAAACCAGAATCGTTCATATGATTTCACTTCCAGTTTAGTTCTTATAGTATACGGTTTAAACCTAACCGTGATCATTCCTTTATGTCTCCAAGAAAAGGCCAAAAGTGGGCAGCCCCTGCTAATAATTTTTACTTTTATTTTATTTTGTTCTTATATATCTTAAACATAGTTGAGACCATATTAAACCCAATTACGAAATATTGTCAAACATTAAAGTTAGATTTCACAATTTAACTCAAATTGTGACCTTACACAAGTCTTACAAGCTAAGACACATAATTGGGAACACATGAGTTGTAGGGTCATTGTTGTATAGGGATCATTCCACAGTCCACATGATGGTTTGATTGTATTAAAGGGAAGTCACATGATTGCCAGCTCGCCTCAATATTGTTCCATTATAATGCAGACAATTACATTATTATCATGCACCTTTGCTCTACAAAATATTCTTCATTCTTTTCTTTTTTTTCTTTTAATTTTGTCCAGACTTCAATTCTTGACTGGAGATGACTATTGAACTGTGTGAGCCCAACATCCTATAATTGCAAAAGATATTTTATTTTACGAATTTTTTTACAATATTATACATAATTGTTTAACTTTGATAGTCTAATTATTTACCAAACATGGTCACAATATGCTCAACATGTAATACTACTTGAGAAATAATTGGTATTAGAATCAAGCGCTTAGCCGCTTACTACATATATCAAAAGTTATAGTTCACAATGAATGTATAACTTTATTTTCTTATATATTATTACCACAAAATGACAGAGTGGTGGCACATGGTCAACATGCGTCAATCAGAAATAATTATAAGAGCATTCTCATTAGGCTTAGTTTTTGAGGAATTTTTGCAGAAATGAGTAGGAGAGATAAGAGATAGAAGAAAAAAAAAAGGCAAAGAAAATTACGCGCCCAGCAAGCGCGTGGACTTCACGCGCCCAACTAGGCACTTTATGTTCGCTTCAGCGTGGAGTGCAACACCAATTTTCATTTTGGTGGGCTCATTGCGGAGTTAAAAACCAAATCTCCCTGCAACAAACTCAATTCTTCTCTCCCCCATTCTCTTCCCTCCACATGTGCATTCAAACCTGTAAAAATCACTATTGCGGATGCTCTAAAGTTAAAATTATTAGTTGTAAAAAAAGTGAATAAAATAATAGATAATGGGTAAGATATGGGTATGCAAAAAGGAGAGGAAAACGAAGGATTAAAAAGAAAATAAGGGATAAAATTATATGGTGATGTGAACAAAGATGGACACATAAAATGACGAGATACAGAGAGAAGGATGGTAATTGGTAGATGCCCTTGTGCCCTTATTGGAATGTTGAATGCAACTTACTTGACTTTTGGATGGACCGTACCCTAGGTAATTTTGCTTTAACAAGTACAATATACATTTGCTATAAATGTTCCACTTTTAATCTTTGATGCTTTACCTACAGCAAATAGTTTTCTTTCCACTTCTTAAATCCAAATTTCTTTTAATATTTTGGGGGAAATGGCAATTTTCACTCTCAATTATAGTTAACTAGTTTATTTTATCCTCAATTATAAATATATATAATGCATCAACTATTATATATTTTTCCCTTAATTATCTTCGAAGTTGTTATTTTTATCCAAACACGTTAACTAATCTTTATAGATATTCAAAATCCTTAAAAAAAAAATTGAAGAATTTTTATAAGAAATATTAATTAACTAAATATTCAATGTCATTATTCTTTCAAGTCAAGTGTCTACAACAGATAAGATAATTTCTCTTAATTCTAGTTTCTAAACACATAACTAGGATTTAAAAATGAGAATCAAGAGAAAATATCTTGTCTATTTTGTTTATTTAGATTAAACGAATGACAATAATAAATTTGGTTAATATTCATTTAAAAACAAACCCCTCACTTTATAAGGTTTTAGATGTTTTAATTATAAATGCCTAACGAATTTGGGTAAAACTAGCCACTTCTAAGATAACTAATTGGAAAAAAGTGAACGCATATATAAAAATGAAAAATTCCATGATAATCATACGAGAGTTATTCAAACGCTTTTGGAGTTGAAGAACCTTGAAATAGGATGTTCGGAAGTGAAAAATAATATTGTGAAAGTGGTTTCAATATATGAATGAAAATAATATGTGAATTTCATATTCTACACATCCAATAATATAAGATTTTTTAGATTTTCTGTAAGGCTGAAACGGAAACCTAACGTCGGGGACCAAATACGTGACTTCGCTCATAACCGAAGGGTAAAAAATTGATACAGTCATAACAAAGGGATTGAGTCGTTAACCAAATATACCATTTTCTCCCTATAAAATTGAGGAGAAAATTGAACTATAGCACTATAAATATGGGAGAAAAAAGTGTAATTTTCTCAATATTTTAAAATAGATAAAACCCAAATTCAAGGGAATTAAGCAAAGAAACAATCAACTCTTAATTTGTTGAGTAATGAGTAAACCAAGGAGATAAGAGTAAGAGAGAGAGAGAGGGGGGAAGAGGGAAACAAATAAAAGAAAATCAGAGATTGCTGTGTTTCTTATTAAGTTCTCTCTTGCATTTGAGATATATAGATTTTCCAGTAATGGAGAAAGCTCTGAGCAAAGTGGGGAGCATCAAAGCTGGCACTTTCTGGGTTTCCAAGAAAGCTAAACAAGAGATCTCCAACATCTCCCAAGATCTCTCTGTATGTAAATCTCTCTCTCTCTACCCAATTAGGACATTGAACTGCCATTATAAGATCTGCATTATATTGCTCTTTTATGAAATCTCTTTATTCACGAAATATATACTTGGTGATTATTATTGTTCCAGAGCTTGACTAACACAGTTGAAGAGAAGGCAAAATGGGTATTCAATAAGCTAAAAGGTTAGTTTCAAAAAAAAAAAAAAGCTAAAAGGTAACCTTTTTTATTGCTTACTTTACTAGATATTTTTTTTTTTGAAAGCTTACTTTACTTTACTAGATATAAGCAGTGCTTTTGGGTCATAATCCCACTTGATCCTAATTGGTAAAAAATTACAAGTAAATCAATCAAAATTATATATAAGCTATAACTGGCCAGTTCAAATCAAAGAACAATGAGTTGAATTTGTAACTTGGTGTAGTTACTCGTGACAGGCTCAAAATCACATATTTTTAATTTGAGTTAATTCCATTTTTTGTCATAAATTTATAGGTGACATTTCAGTCTTAGTACTTTTTTATTAAAACATCCGCATTTGGTTCTAATATTAGTGTGGCATGACCATTTTTGATCCCCCTAACAAAATAATTTTAATGCCCTTAAATATAAAGTCGTTTCGGTCTTCAATTATAAGTTTTTTCAAAAAAATAAAAATAAAAATATAGTGTGATCAACTCACTTTGTATAATAATGATCAAAATATCTTTGTATTTAACGACATTTTAACGATTTTGTTGAAGGATGACCTAAAATGGTCATGTCACAATAATACTAGGACCAAATGTGAATATTCTGATTAAAAAAAAAACTAAAAATAAACTGTCACCTATAAATTCATGACTAAAAATAAACTGCCATCTATAAATTTCGTGACTAAAAATGAAATTATATCTTTTAATTTTATACAAGTGGGTTCATATGTACGGAGTATATAGTTTCTTGCAAAATTATATTCCTGGTTTTTTGATTGAATTCCGAGCAGGAAAACCAACAAAATCTTTGGCGGATTTGCTTCGGGAACACAACCTTCCAGTGGGGCTGTTCCCCCAAAACATCACGTGCTACGAATACGACGAGGTCACGTGTAAGTTGGTGGTGCATTTGCCGTATCCCTGCGAGCTGTGTTTCAAGGACTCGTCGGTTATAAGGTACAGCGGGCGGCGCGTGAAAGCCACTCTTTCGCGGGGGAAGCTCGCGGGAGTGGAAGGAATGAAGACGAAGGTTTTGGTGTGGGTTAAAGTGACGAGCATCAGCGTTGAGAGCTATAAGTCGGATAAAGTGTGGTTCGTCGCCGCCGGGGTGAAGAAGTCACGACCCAGAGACGCGTATGAATCGCCTCGCGACGCCATTAAAGTGGATGAATTTTGAACGCTCAACAAACAGATCGGATATATGCAGGTACATATAGACAGAGATAATGGTGTTTACAATGCCAATGGGCACTGTGCTTTTTATTACAAATAAAAAGAGGCGGTCACATTTTGTTTACAAAATGTTATTTATAAAAAAAAAGTCATTATTTCTCCCTATTACTTCTTTGCATATGTGGTGTGTTTTGGTCATTGTAAAATTTAGAGATGAAAATAGGTCAGTGCAGCCTATGATCTGATCAGAATTATTTAATAAAAAGGTTCAGGATAGGTCTATTTAAAGTTTGAGTTAATTACACCCGATGTTCATTGTATTTGGTGATAATTTTAAGGGAAAAGGGTCAAATAAGCCCTCAAACATTACCCAAAAGTGCAATTAAACCCTCGAAGATTCAAAAAGTGCAATTAAACATATGAACTTGTCATTTTAGGTCATTTAAATTCATATGACCGGTTGTTCCGGTCATAATTTTTCCGGCCAAGATTCCGGCGGACGGTGCCCGGAATTTCATCCCCAACCAATGGGGGAACAGTCTTCTCCGGTGGAGAAGATGAACAGTACTGTTCGTCTTCGTCTTCTCCAACAGAGAATGAAGACTGTTGGAGAAGAAACAAAGAAGCCGGAACCATCCGCCGCGTCAAATCTGCAAGAAGATTGCATTGGTTAGTATTATGACCGGTTGTTCACCTGGAACAACCGGTCATATGGGTTTAAATGACCCAAAATGACAACTTCGTGTGTTTAATTGAACATTTTGAATCTTTGAGGGCTTAATTGTACTTTTGGGCAATGTTTGAGGGCTTATTTGACCCTTTTCTTTAATTTTAAATTTAGTCATAGATTATTGTTTTTATGATTTAACATATCATACTATTATATTTTAAATCATTTTAGTCTTTCTCATTACTTTTTCTATTTCTAGTAAGGATATTTTTGTCTTTTGTTATTTTTCTTGTTTCAACCAATTTAATTGGTTTAGGACTTTAATTAATCTCAAATATTTAATAACCATATTTTCAATCGATTTTAGTAAAATCCTAAACCAATTAAACCGGTTGAAACAAAAATAATAATAATAATAACAAAAGAAAAATAGGAAAAGTAAAAAATGCCTTTCATAAAAATAGGAAAACACATTAGAAAGACAAAAAATGTTTAAAAAATAATAGTCTGAAATGCTAAATGACAAAAGTGATATTCTAGACTAAATTTGAAATTGTCATTAAAGACAAAGACATCTGGTGGAATTAACTCTTAAAGTTTATTTAGCTAAATGTGTAAACTATAAATAAAGTAAATTTTTTTTTTGAAAAGAATAAATAAAGTAAATTTTTAATATACTAAATATATATTATTTGTATACATAATGTACATTATTTAAAACTACATGATTTTATATATACATAATAAGTTTCAATTAAAGTTATATTCCTAATTTATGTCCATGTTTTTAGTGCTAACCATTTTGTACATTGTATTTTTAGAATTGTACTATACAACTTTTTGGACAAAATTAGTCTTATCGTTATAAATTTCATTATCTTTTCCCTTAATTTTACCATGCACATGCATCCACCATATCTATTCTTATATTCTTGATGATAATAATATTTGTAGATATTATATATTGGATTAATAAAATAGATATTTTTTTTCATTTAGATATTAATTAGTAAGAATATGTTAGTTATTCTTTTAATATAAATTTTGGACATATGTTTTTGCGCATCGCGCATAGAAAAGACTATAATAATAATAATAATAATTATTATTATTATTATTATTATTATTATAATCAAAGCATAACTTATATTAAATCATCAAACTAAGATGAAATACAATCAAGTAACTTACAAAAAAGACCACTGTTGCAAAAATTTCCGTCTGCCTAGGTGCTAGGTGCTCCTAGAGCGAGGCGAATTGCTTCCTAGGCGTCCGCCTAACGCCTAACTCGGCCGACTGGGCCGAATTTGACCGAGTTATTAACTCACCCAACTCAGCAAAGTTAGCCGAGTTAACTCGAGCGAGTCGGCCTTTTTAATTTTATTATTATATTTATATATATTTAAATTTATTTATTTATGTAAGTAAGAGAAGTAATATATATATATATATATATAAAACATATGACATATACTCACACACATGAATTATGGTTTTGTTTTTATAGGTTGCCGCCTAGACCGCTTAGAGAAGAGAAGTAATATATATATTAAAATTTGAGATTGTCTTTTTTCAACGGACAAATTCTCAAATATATATCTAGAGTGTGCAAATCTTCATCAAAAGAGAGACTTAGCATTTCATTGAAGAATCTATCAAGAAGTCTCAAAGTTGGAACAAAGAAAATCTTGTTTTTCCAAAACAAGTGGTTTCTCTACCGGAGTGTAGATAGAAGATTGTCACAAGGAGTGTGAAGTCCTAGTTATAGTGCCGGAGGCACTAGTTAGGATGTGATTAGTGTGGGCTTGGTGACCAAAGCATTAGATCATGGAAATTCATTATTTCTTGTAAATAAAGATTGGTGAATATAATGATGAATTCCCCTAGAGATAGGAGTAAAGCGGAGTAGAAGAATTACATATACATTCGAACCACTATAAATTCTTGTGTCTTTATTACTCCCTCTGTCCTCTATTATGTGTCTGGTTCGATTAACGGGACCTGATTGAAGTTATTATTAGTATACAAAATTTATATATTTAGAAACTACACTAAAAGTATTATTAAACACAAAAAATTAAATTTAAAAATAAGTAAAAATAATAAAGAAAGTAAAAAAAAAAAAAAAGAGTTGTTTTGACCAATGAATAGTAAGTAGAATAGATAAAATGGGATAGAAAGAGTACTTTACATTATTTATTTTTGCATGCATGATCTACACGTAAAACACATACTACACACTAGTTTATATTCCGATGTGCATAAGCTAAGACACTGATAAATTGTCAAGTGCATTATTAAGTGCTTTGGTTTTATATTGCCTTAACTAAGCTAGAATTTCGAATATTTAAAAGTTTATTCACCCCTCCACGTCTAGACTTTTACCTTATCTCTTTTGGGACCAGCATTATATATTTATAAATTATCTTAATATTACTAATTCTTATTTATATATGTTAATTTTCCTCATGAATTCTATCACATTCTAGTGTTCACCTTCGGAGTGGTATTAAAATTCTTTATATATGCCAAAGACCTTGTGGTCAAGTGGCATAGTTGTGGCCTACTCAAGTGAGAGGTCATAGGTTCGGGATGTTGTGCTTTAGTAGGTTACGTGCAAGTGATTTTTACAAAGTTTTTTCACATTCATTTTTCTCAGTAGGTTATGTGGGACAAGTGATTTTTACAAAGTCTTTTCACATTCATTTTTCAACCCAAATGAGTCTACTTTGAGAATCAATTAATATATCAATTTCTTCGTCTCACTACAAAGAGTGAGAATCCACTTTGACCCGACTCAAATCAAAAGTGGAACACACATATACTTGAATTGTATCACAATATAACCACTTAAATGCCATCTTATACTAAAAGTTCCAACACTTCATTTATATACACAAAGTTCACTATTTGTGTGAACGTGTTTTGATGTATAGTCCAATTTGAACGTATTTTGCATGTGACTATAGTTGCAAGTATACTGTGAAGTAAGAAAAGCATGTTTTATTTATTGAATGTATCATTCAAAACAATCAAGATACACATCTCAAAATCCTCACAATGTTTCAATTCCAAATGTAAGAACAAGCATCTTCCTGCGATAAAAAAGATGTTCCCTGAAGAAGAAGAAGAGGAAGTGGCCATTTCTAAACAATAGTTACACAACATATTTGGGCAAGTGTTTCCTTGAGAAATGATAAACAAACAATAGTTACACAACATACATGGGCAAGTGTTTCCTTGAGAAATAACAAATTTAGGAAACAAGCAAATCTACGCATACCTATAGCTAAAGGATTTGTTCCGTCTCAACTGATAGTAAGACCGAGCATATATTATTTTTATATATTTATGCTCGACGCTTATTACACGCAATGTAAACTAGCAACCCTAAAGTCCAACTGAATGAATGCAACAAGAAGGCCTTGATGGGAATACTGCCACTTACAGATTGTTAATTAGTGGATTTTTTTAGCTTTAGTTGCAAATGTCTCTGCTACCAAAAGGGGGAAAGCAATAGTTGCATCACAGTGTACCTGCACAAGACAAAACAAGACATCAGAAAATGTTTTGTCACAGCTTGTGCAAACAATTAAAGCATGTGCTCCATCTCAACTAAAAGCCTAATCTGATAGTTGGACTGCACATATTAATAGTTGGACTGCACATATTATATTTATGCTAACACAAACAAGGCGGAGAGAAATATTTCAAGAATGGTTTAGTTATGCCTGGCATTGCTAACCTTCACAGCTTTGGTTATATCGCGTATTTTTCCCCACGACACAGCTTCATCAGGGCGGGCACCAGAATCGCTTCCATCGAACTCCTGGGCCGTGTTGATGTACACTGCAAAATCTGCACCATTGCGCATCATATTCGCGTTGCAGATGTGATGTTTAGGCAGCCCTCCGCCAAGGATAAGTGCTCCAGTCTTCCTAGAACCGGCATGAACAGCCTCACCATTCATAGCCCTGACATCTAGTAATGGACAGACTAGACTAGTCACTTATTGATTTGTTGTTAACTGGTTAGTATTTGGGCAGGCAAGAAGATGAATTACCTCCTACAATGTCAATGATTAGACCAGGATTATGGTCTGAATTTTCTGCAACTTCCTTGCTGAAAGAATGGAAGTATAACATGTCTCCTAGAGAGCCATCAGTTAAGCTGGGGCAGAAGACAGGAATTCCATTCTGGATACAGAGCAAAGAAAATCAAGAAAATTATAATTCCTTTCTGTTAAGATAAAACGCTTACAACTATGTCAAAACCTATAGTTTGTAGGGAAGGTTATTTCTTTATAGACCTCCATCACATTTTCGAGGGGTAGGGTGATAGATCTGACTCTTTACCGGCCCCCACCCAATAATTTTCTCTCCCAGCACCGGTTAGTATTAACTACGTAGTGGGACTCGAACCGGTGACTTGGTTCTAATACCACTAGTTAGGATCAAGCATTTATCATGGTTGAAAAAATTGTTAGGCGCTCATCGGGCACCCGAAGGCGCCTAGGCTCCGATTAATCGACGCTTAGGCGCCTGTGCATTTTTTTATTTTATTTTTTATTTTTAAAAATTTGTTTAAAATTTTTTAATTTTTTAAAACTTGATAATTATAAACTATTTAATACTTTAAATCTTTAATAGCTAATACTAAAATATTAAATATTAACCTAAAAACATCTAGAGTTTGACCAGTTTAGGGTTATTTGGCTCAAAACAATGTCATTTTTGAGTGAAATAACTCATTTTAAAAAGAAGGGAACAATAGCTAATAGGCCGACTAGGCGACCTAGTTGGTGCCTAGGAGGTCTAGGCACTTAGCACCTAGGCGGTGCTTAGACGGCCTAGTCGGACGCCTAGCCGGCCAGTTGCTTAGACCGCCGATTATGGTGATACATTAGACAGCTGGCCAGCGCCTAGCGCTTAGGCGCCGATTAATCAGTGTCTATGCGGGATTTTTGCAACATTATTGGCATTTACCACTACGCCAAAGACTAATAAAATTACACCTTCGCTCCAAGCTATAATTTTTGGAGTAGTGATAAACGCTTAATCCTAAGACTTTCCTAACATACTCTCAACAACAATTTGTTCACAGCAAACAAAATTAAATTGGGAAGGTACCTTATATGCCCAGTATAAATATGAGCTCTCATCATTAATCTCTTTCCCAAGGCGAGCAATAACTTTAGATGGTGTCCATGATACATTCTGTGAAACAAAAAGGGAAAAAACATCATAGGATAATGTTCCTGTGAGTGTGTTGTGTGACATAGAAGACCAATACCTGTTTGGTTTGCTCTTCATACATCTGGTCGAAAATGGGAAGGATCCAATTTTCAAATTTACAGTAATTGTCATTTGGAACCAACAAGTTACCAATGCGGTTCAACCCCTTTGAGCGTAGCACAGAACCTTGTAACGAAAAATCGCCTTTATAAGTGGGTGCAAGACATTTTATGAGATCCTCCTCTATGCCACCAGCTGTTGTCACCACTACATCAACCTGCAACCCAACAAAATGATGGTATTATGAGTTTTATATATAGTGAAGTCCACTGCAGTACTATTATATGTCTACCGTCAATAGTACTGTCAAAGCGGTTGACCCGCTCCACCGCAAACCTAATTTCTAACGGGCTTTTGTGGGCCAACCCGCCAGGCCAGCGAGTTAGGGTTCATGCAACCCTCGCCAGGCCAGGCCCGTTCTTTCACAAGCCACTTTTTTGTAGTCCTAATCCGCTCTATAGCGGGGCAGGTGCGGTCTAGCCCGCGGGCTTGGACCCACTTTGACAGTACTAACCGTTAACATATTACGTGCATTCAGTTAATAAATTGTGTCTTGATAGGTTAACTACATATGATGTATATACAGTTAACATATTTCATTGTATTAGGGTCAGTTGTATTCAAAAAAAAAAAAAAACATATTTCATTTAATATATTATGTATGTTCAATTTATTTACAAACATATAATATATCTATTAAGTGCGGACGCAATTATGTTAACTACATACACATATCTTAATAATTATTTTAGTCAAGGTCATAGTTGCAGTAGGCGCTAGGCGCTAGTCGGGCGGTAGACTAGCACTTAGCGCCTAAGCGGTCTAGGCGGTACCTAGGCGGTTCTAGGCAACGACCTATAAAAATAAAAAATTAATTCATGTGTGTGCGTGTATGTCATATATTATATTATATTATATTATATATATATATATNNNNGGAAGAAACAAGATTGGATGTGAAGCCTAAGAAGATTTTGGTAGTCACTGAGTCTCTATAAGCAGGATCTTTCTCTTTAGTATTGCAGTCTTCCATTGTGGGTTCATGGGAAAGCCTCCAATCAAGCTTTTACAGAATCAAATTAAATGGCAGTGTGTTAGCAATTGGAAATGAAGGAAGGCTTGAGCTGAACATAATCTAATGGAAATTGAAATCTCGACAGCGGTTTAGTTGGAGGGAATTAAAAGTATATTCTCACATAATTCTAAAGACAAGTAAATCACTTTATTTGGTGAGAGAATTGCAATTTATTCATTTACATTGAATTAGAATGGCATGTGTCCACCAAGGGTCTTGTGGTCTAGTGGTATCAAACCCTTCCCTGTATATGGGAGGTGGTGGGTTCGAGCCTCAGTGGAGGCGTTGCTGTCTCTTTGTTCTTCAGTAGGTTGAGAAAGTAGTTTATGAACAGATACTACACTGTAATAGAGTCGGTAGCATGCAAAAAAAAAGAATGGCATGTGTCCCTCTACTTATTTCAATTATGCGATTTTTGGAAAGGAAAAAGAAATACCTTTACACAAAATTATCTTCCTCTTTTCTAACCTAAAATTGATGTTCATTTGTTTGCTATAATAAATATTGGCATTTTGGTCCTTATATTACCTATTTCTTTTCAATTTTTATGGATATCAAATAGTGCAATTGAAATTCTTAGTAATTATATTCCTGCAAATCAAACACAGGAATTTAAATGTTCACACTATTCCCGAAATTTTATTCATCATTTCCTTCCTAATTCCCTTCCATGATCAGCATGGGCTAATTGGTCACATGGGTAAAGTTTGGGAACAATGACATGAGATCAAGTCTCACCCGTAGTAGTGTGAGAGCAACCCTCTCAAAGTGAGGGACTTGTGTTCAACTAAGTTACCATGATTTACTTTTTTTCATATGCTCTGTCATGTCAAGGCGTGGGGACCTCGGGAACAGGGCTGGTTTTTTTATTTGCATGGCCCTGTGCTGGTAAATAAGTGAGGCCCTATGCCCCTATCAAAGTATAAATAAATTGCAAATTGAAGAAAAATGAAGAGAAAGTGCAAAAAACTTAATTTTGAGTCAATATAATCACAAATACATATACTAATTATTAGGTCAGGGCTGGACTAGAGGCCTCCAAAATTTTGGAGCCCTGTGTTATTACCCATCTTGCACGCCCTAAAATCCGGCCCTACTCGGGATAGAAATTCAACCTTTTAGAGCAACAAGAATCATACCATTTCATTAACAATTTGGATGGCTTTGCCGAGGTTGGATGCTTGGAAGCCAGTTGAGAGCAGGGAGTTGAGTAACTGAGCGTAGTGAACGCCATGGTTGAAATCATAGCCCTCAATTTTCATGCAGGATCCCTCAAGGCTCTCCGATTTCTTAAACACTGCAGCGTGTGCAGAGTCCATAGCTCTATTCTCATCTCCAATATTGGCTTCCCCCATTATATTCTTTACTGCAAATCAACAACGTAACTTTAGCAGCATAATAATAAGATATAAATCTCCAAGAACCCATGAAGGGTGAAAAGTTAGGGTGTGTTTGGTTTGTGGGTTTAGGCATAAGGAATGGGTATGAAAGTGATTGTTTGTGTTTGGTTGATAGGTTTCAGCCCAAAAACTGCAAAACTTAGAAACACAATATGGAAACTTAGATATTCATTCCTACTATAATTTAACTATACTATATATGCATGATGAGAATAAAGAAGTGTATAGTACCTAATTGGCTTTCAGCTTGCCCAGATCTCTATCTCTCTCTCTCTGTGACAATGGCTACTAGTAACTAGTGACGCTGAAGGAGTGGTGGAGTGACAGCAAATAGCAGAGCTCATCATTTTATAACAGCATGTGTGCATTATTGAAAAAGGGAAAATTGTAATTTATGCCCCTTACAAATATGTCAATTATTAATGTCACCTTTAAATTATCAGTAGTGCAAATATTGCCTCTCAAATTTCAAAGCATGACATATATTGCCCCTCTACTGAATTATTAGAATATTAGTGGTGTAAATGTGGTTACACGCCGTTTTTCCTGTTCAGAGACCATGCTTTTTGTCCTCCATTTTTCTTTCTTTGTTTGTTTTCCTTGCGTAGACAACAATGTTTCTCCTTCTTCTTATTAGGAGAGGGCAATATATGTCACGTTTTGAAATTGATGGACAACATTTACACCACTAATAATTCATGGGTGGCATTGATAATTGACATATTTGTTAGGTGCATAAATTACAATTTTTTCATTGAAAAATGAAATTTAATTATTGAGAATATATAATTACCATTATCTCTATCTCATTTTAGAGGTTATAACATTTTAATTTATTTTATTTGATGTGTTTAATGATACTTTTGATATTGTTTCTAAACATATAAATTTTATATACTAACAATAAATTAAATAATATACAAATAATTAAATTATAAACAAATTGAGTCAAAGCTTATTAACTAAACACAACATTAAAAAAAAATAGAACGAAAAGCTTACAAAAATTCAAATACCTTTACATAATAATTAAAATATGTGAGCATAATATTGATTCACCATTTCTACTATTTCTACCCTAGAAATGAAGATTTTAAAATATCAAGGGGATTCCATGTAATTTCAATTCTTGAAATTTAAAAAATTGAAACTTCAAAGAAAAACACCAATCAAACATTGAGAATTCACATTTTATAAGAATTTAATTTTAGTGAATTAAATAGACGGTAAATGATTTTACGATGTTGGTAGGGCCATAGGTATGGACGAATCCAGTATGGGGCAGTTGCCCCCCTCCCCCATCCCACCACACCTTTTACATATAAGGGATTCTTGTATATATATATAGTAAATGTTTAGATATAAGTAAATAATATAGATATAAATTAATCAAAGATGAAGTAACTTAGATAGTTAAGTATGTATGTGTTATATATAGTATAGGTTAAGAGGTCAAATCTTTGTAAATTAAAATATTTCATTTATTTTAATCTTTCTCCCTCACTTGATGAAATTTCGGGCTCCACCTCTAATGCCCATAAGGATAAATATATCATTTTTGTTATACCAAATGTTATCATGTACATATTAAAATAAATTTATATAAATAAATTGATTTATTCTTAGTATTTTATTTCATATATATTATAATTCCAAGAATATGAACAATAGTTAAAGAAACTATATTAGAAATCAAAAAGATGTAAATTTTCCTATAATAAATGCATAGTAAATTTAAGTGTATATGCATATATATTTTCTTCCCAAAATTTCACTCCTGTGACCAATTGAGCTGTCCATGCAAGCGATGACTATATTTTTGTATGTAGTATATGCTAGGAAATAATATTAGTATTTCAAATTTTTATTTAAAGTTACTTTGGATAATAAAATCATAAATATTGTTATATTTATAGAAAATATAATTTCTTTTACATCTCAGTATAGTAAGGAAAAAAATATTCCACATGTAGAAAATATATATATATATATATACACACACACATACACACACAAAAAAAGAAAAAAAAAATCAATGAGACTCGCGTGCTAGATCTAAAAATAATCAAGTTCAACTTGAATATTTTAACATATTTACAACATATTTGGTTTATGGACAATGTAATATAATTTTTGAACCATATTCTTTGATGAATTTAGGGTGTGCTTGGTTCAAACGTTGGAATCAGAATGAAAATGAGAATCAAATACTTGGCAATGATAGTAAATTTAAATAAAAAGAGTTACTTTGTTTAGTAGCAATAGGAATTGGAATCAAAATAAATAAATATATAAAAATCACACACACACACACACACACACATATATATATATACATATATAAACACACGCAAAAAGAAAATGTGTTTTGTAATTATTAAAGGATTTGATTCCAATGGTAAGATAACAAAAGTAGATAGACAAATATGATAATGAGTACCAAAACTCATAGTAGAATATCAAAGTCTTCAACCAAACACCACTTTTCTATTGTATTTATTGAAGAGTTAATTCTATTTTTGGTCCTAGAATTATAAGTAGCAGTCCACTTTTAGTTCTTTTTTTATTAAAACATTCACTTTTGGTCTTAGTATTATTGTGACATGATCATTTTTTGTCTTTTATCAACAAAAGAGTTTAAATATCGTTAATGCAAGAACATTTCGGTCTTCAGTTATTGATGTTTTCAAAAAAATAAACATAAAAAAATATAGCGGTTCAACATATTTTGTATTAAAAAAGATTGAAATGTCTTTGTATTTGATGATATTTTAACGATTTCGTTGGTGGAGGACTAAAAATTGTCATATTACAATAATACTAAGACCAACTGATGATGTTCTAATAAAAAAGGCTAAAAATAAATTGTCACTTATAAATTTAGGATAAAAAATGAAATTACCTCTTTATCCAATTATTGTCTTTTCAACTTTTTATGTAATAACATTTCTTTTTAAAATTTATTTTTTCTTCCATGCTCATAATTCTTGAGTATTTATACACGTGGTACATGCCTGTTGATTTGTTTGTGGTTGCGGGCTGCCCCTGAGGCTCTGCCTGGCTGGCATGTCCTCTAGTTAGAGTTTAAAATCAGCTTTAAAGTACTACCTAATCTTTCCTCTCTACCTCAAACATGTGATGAAATCATATATTAAAATTGATCTGCTTCGCTGGACCGATTTGATGTGTCATTTTTATGGAGCAAACTATGTGGTGGACTAGGATTCATCATTTATTGTATGTGGATCAGATTGTATTTATAATATCTATATCTAAATTGTATCTATATCTATAGATCTATATATATAACTAGATATTGTCTCATACAATGCACCACAAATTATATTGTGGATCATGATCATGACTGATACTGCAATTGTGTTGAATGAATAGTGCAGTTGTATTGAAAAAATACTGCAGTTGTGTTGAAAGGAAACTGCAGTTGCGCAGAACAGAGACCGTTTATCCGTTCAACACAACTGCAGTATCCGTTCAACACAACTGCAGTATCAGTTCAACACAACTGGAGTTCCAGACGGATGACACGTCCTCTATTCCGTGCAACTGCAGTTCCCTTTCAACACAACTGCAGTATCCGTTCAACACAACTGCAGTATCAGTTCAACACAACTGTAGTATCAGTCATGATCCATGGTCCACAGTATAATGACTGACAATGCACAGTCTAAACTTGTATAATTAAATATAAAGTATTGTTATAACATTTATAATAAAAGAAAGAGAATTGGATGGGGTGTATCTCTTACTGTTGCAAGGAGAATAATGTGGTAGTTAATGCTTTAACAAAGGTAACAATTAACTGCGACTGGATTGAGTTTGTTCGGCCTCCAATTCATATTATATGGGATCTTGTGAATGATAGAGGTGTTGTTGGTATGTGTTCTTTCCTGTTAATTAAGTTGTGTTTTGTTCTGGTTGGGACTTTCCCATTTCTTCGTTTAAAAAAAAATAGAATAATAATAATATAATTTACGGAAACATGTGCAATTACTAACAAAACTTAATGTTTAATTCTATGTTATTAATTTATTATTGAAAATATAAAATACAAATTATCATGGTTGAAAAAATCGCTAGGCGCTCCTCGGGCGATCGGGAAGCTCCTAGCGCCTAGGGCGTCTAGCCGGGGATTAATCGGCGCCTAGGCGCTCGTGTATTTTTTAATTTATTTTTTATTTTTTAAAAATTTACTTAAGTATTTTTAATTTTTAAAGACTAATAATTATAAGTTATATAATACTTTAATATTTAATACTAAAATATTAAATATTAATCTAAAACATATCTATAGTTTGTACAATTTAGAGTTATTTTACTCAAAACGATGTTGTTTTGAGTGAAATAACCCATTAAAAAAAAAAAGAACAATAGTTAATTGGCCAACTAGGCGACTTAGTCAGTGCCTAGAAGGCCTAGGCAGTCAGCGCCTAAGCGGCCTAGGCGGTGCTTAGGCGGCCTAGGCGGTCGCCTAGCCGGCCAGGCGCCTAGACCATCATTTAAGGTGATACGCTAGGCGGGGATTAATCGGCGCCTAGGCGAGATATTTGCAACATTGCTAATTATTAAAAACATTTATGTAAACTAAATTAGCATAGAAGTACAAAATCTTTCAAGTTCACCACGTACAAATTAAGATTTTGAACCCATATGAATTACTCACTCTTGATGCAACCAAACAGAGATTATAGCTTACAGCAAGGCAACCTAATGTGGTTACTAACACAATGGCAAGGAGGAATCAGAATCCCATGAATCATCACAATCATGGGAAGGAAATAATGGTGGATCCTGCAACAAAAGGTTTCATGAAGTCATTGACGGCAAGAACACTTTGCTATCTTGCCAAAGACAATCCGAGGATTTTTCGTAGCGTTACAAAATCAAGCGCCCTGCTTTGCTTCGCGGTTCTGGTAGAGAAACGAACTGAAGAAGTGTAGTACAATTCCGCCATTGCAGCGATGGAGGCTTATTTAAATTGTTTTAAAATATGATTTTTTTTTAACCATGCTTATGTGGCATGCCATATATTAAGATTATTGCCAGGTATCTATAACATAAACTTTTACCAGAAGGTTCATCAGCTAATAGGGTGAAATGTGCTAAAATCGTAAGTTTATGTATTTAATTACATTTTTTTAAAAAAATTAAGGTATTAATTGACTTTTTTTTTATATAAAGTTTTGACAATTTATAAGCTCTAATATAAACTCTACTAAATAGGAATAAAAATAGGCTAGACCTCTTTGTAAGGCCTATGACCTAGCTTAGTTTGGACCTAGCCTATTTAGTAAAAAGCTCGGACTTAGAGTTATTTTAAAGCTTATTTAGTTAAATAAACTCAGGCCTATATGTACAAGGCCTAGCCTTTAAGACTACAGGATTGGCCTATATATATATAACCATAGATCTAATTCAATCCAGGGCACAATATTGCCTACTAATTTTTAAAACATGCGCACAATTAAGGGTACAACTGTAATTACCTTATACGGAGTATTATTTTTCATAGTTACTTGTAGTGCATAATTTTAACTCGTGTAGTGCACATTTTTGTCCTAGTAGTGCACATTTTTGTGCTTGGTAGTGCACCTTTTTAAATATAACAGTGCACGTTTTCTGTCTTATAATTCATGCTAAACCATCTAGGATGTTAGTTTTATGCTCTGCAGTGCACGTTGTTGTGCTCATACAGAGCAAAAGTTTGTAATTTCCAGTGCACATTCTTGTGGTTAATCAAATAAAATTGCACAGACCTCATTATTTTTCATAATTACTTGCAGTGCATAATTTTTACTCGTGTAGTGCACATTTTTGTGCCTAGTAGTGCACATTTTTCTACCTAACAGTGCACGTTTTTCTGTCTCAGAGTTTAGGTTATTAACCATCTAGGATGTTAGTTTTATGCTATGTAGTGCACGTTATTATGCCATACAGAGCAAAAGTTTGTGTTTTTCAGTGCACATTCTTATGGTTAATCAAATAAAATTGCATAAACGTCATTATTTTTCATAATTACTTGCAGTACATAATTTTCACTCTTTTAGTGCATATTTTTGCGCCCAATAGTACACATTTTTGTACCAAACAGTGCACGTTTTCCACGTTTTCCAGTCTTAGAGTTCAGGCTATTAACCATCTAAGAAGTTAGTTTTATGTTGATAGTGCACATTGTTGTGCCATATAGAGCACAATTATGAGCCTACGAGTGCACATTCTTTATAGATAATCAAATAATGGTTAATAGCATGAACTGTGAGACAGAAAAACATGCACTGTTAGGTAGAAAGACGTGCATTACTAGACATAAAAATATGCACTACACGAGTGAAAATTATGCACTACAAGTAATTATGAAAAATAATGAGGTTGACTTCGTCTGAAATTTGCTCGCTGAATTTGTCGACTTCACTTCGTCTTCTTCGCTAGAGAGTAGCTTGTTCAAGACGAAACGCAGAAATGATAGACACTGTCAAAGCTTTGTCGTATCGTCGTTTTCGTTGTCTTCGCTTGAAATTTGCTCGTTGAATTTGTTGCCTTCGTCGACTTCACTTCGTCTTCTTCGCTGGAGATTAGCTTGCTAAAGAGGAAACAGAGAAAACTTCAGTGCGGTGGTAATTGTGGAGAAGCAGGAAAGGTTAGTGGAAAGGCTACAGACGATTTTGACCTCGAACGTTAATCTTACTACAATTCAATGGCTGAGATCATGCATCATAATTAAATCCAATGGTCTATATTTCATCCTATTTCTCACCTAAGGGACTAATTTCACAGGATCCCATATATATATATATATATATATATATATATATATAATAGGGTTCCAATGGGATCACTTGTTTAAGTAAGATTGTGATATCAGATTTTGTGCATTCATGTAATATTTTTAAAGGTCTAGATTGATTGACACACAGACTCCGTTCGCACACACTTCAACTTGCTATAATGTCGTAAACACGTTCTGCATATAGTCAAACTTGATCGGTTTGTCTTTGAGAAAACGTCCAACTAGCGTCCAACGCATGTCGTTGGCGTTCTCCAACCCGCTACTTGCTGACAGTTCAGGAACCACAACACCGTCAGATTCCTCATCATTGATGGTGAACTAAATATCTTAATTTTTTAGGTAATTTATTTCTCAGGTTTCTAAGGTAATAACAAACATGTTAATTAATTTTTCATTCAAAATAATTTCCATCAAAATCATTCCTTAAAAATATATTCCTAAAAATTTAATTAATGAAAAAGTAACAAACACCCTTTAAAAATAATATTACATTTTTTTTTTGAAAATACATGTTTTATGTGAAGTAGGCGGTATCACACAGATATATTCATCTTAGATTGGACTTGACTTTGGTTAGGCCATATACTGTACCAACCCCAAGTCAAGGTTGAATTGGCAGTTTGGCACAAAATAATTGCCAACTTTGTTTACAGTTTGCATCATAATTCATTAATTTGTTAAAGATTATACATAGATGATTCTACATGTGATTGAGATTTATGTTATGTCAATCAAATAAAATAAATACCGTACCCATATTTGCACAATCAATTAGATAACGTACTATAGTTGTCTCCACTGATACTCAAATCCACTCCCATCATCCATGTAAGAGTGTAGATTGGGACACCGAGTGCCACTAGACCACAAGGTCTTTGACAATTAATCTCAATATATGATTGCTAGTTAACTACCAATTACCGGAGGAGGTGACCAGTTGGTCTTCCTTTTCCCGCCAGAAGAGACAACCAACTGACACGGGCGTCCATTTTGTCAGAATATGATTGGAAACTCGTTGAAAGTTTGCTGAAACTCTAGTGACCTGTAATTACTAATTACAAGTTATTACCAATTGACTTGTGGGTCTCAATGCTTTAAAATAACATGCTTATGAGTTAATTTCAATCTTTAAAAATTTAAATGACTAATTGACTTATTGAGTAAAGTTCAAGAACTTGTTTAATTTTTCCAAAAACTTTTGACAAACAATTTATTTAGGAATAAGGATCAAATAAGCCACTGAACTACCCACCAAAATGCAATTAGGCCATCAAACTCAAAAATAATGCAATTGAGTCCCTGAACTACACAAATTCATACAATTTAATCTAAAATGATTTGTTTTACCTGCTTTGCCGGTTATCAATTTTAAAAATAATATTTTCAAATAATTTTAAATAAAATAATTAATTAAATTAAAATTAAAAATTAAGAATTAAAAAAAAACTTCCGGCTGGAGACGATTCTTCTCCGGCAGGAAGTGTTATTATTATTATTATTTTTTAATTTTATTTTAAATTAATTATTTTAATTAAAATGTTATTTTTAAAATTGGTAACGACTACAGCAGGTAAAACAAGTCATTTTGGATTAAATTACATGAATTTGTGTAGTTTAGAGATTCAATTGCATTATTTTTTAGTTTGATGGCTTAATTGCATTTTGATGTGTAATTCAGTGACCTATTTGACCCTTATTCCACTTATTTCTAATTAATTATATTTTTAGTATAAATATTATATTTCCATCTTTTACTCGGTCACTCTAGTAGAATACTCGTACAAAAAGAAAAAGGTTATGGGTGATTTTTTTTTTTTTTTTGTTTTTTTTTGTTTTTTTGAAGATGTTATGGGTGATTAGTCAACAGTAGTTTTGGTGTTTTTACCAGGAGCGGAGCAGCAGGAAGAGTAGACGGAGAGGCAGCGAGAGATAGATAGATGAGCTCGTCTTCCGCTTCATCGCCGCCAAGCCCGTCTAGGCCGGAGAGAGAGGAGCGGCACAGGTTCTTCGACTCTCTGGCGAAGAAACACTGCTGGGCTAAGGCTGACACGGTGCCCGGCCGCCACCCCGAGCGGTGGCGCAAGGACGCTGCTGGCAACATAGTCTGCAAACGCTTCTGCAATTGCCAAGGCTGCCTTTGCTTCGAATACGATCACATTCTCCCCTTCTCCAAAGGTCACTCACTTTCTACCCACTCAATTACAGATTTCCCACTATCTTTCTGTTGAAAAATTAAAAATTTTAGGGGTTTTTAATCTTCCGTGCTTTCTTCTCTATTATATTTTGATTGTCTCAGTTCATTCTTGGAATAGATATGTGTATTTTTGTTTTAACGTTTATTTGTAGCTTGGTAATTTCCCCTCTATTAATATCCAATGGATTCAATCACGCATCAAATTCGAGGATCCAATTAAGCAATTAAGCACAAAAGACGTTTAGATTAAATAAAAAAAAATTACTATAGTCGAGCACGTTTAGTATTAAATCGAAAATTAAGCACAAAAGACGTCTAGATTAAATCAAGAAAAATTACTATAGTCGAGCACATTTAGTATTAAATCGAGAATTAAGCACAAAACACGTTTAGATTAAATCAAGAAAAATTACTATAGTCGAGGACGGTTAGTATTAAATCAAGAAAAATTCTTATAGTCGAGGACTAAATTAGGTATTAACTCATTTATTTATTGTTCTCTGTTTGGTTAATAATTTGGATAGTAAGATGTGTGGCAGCATTGCAAATGGTGCAGGAGGTGAATCAGTGGCTGAGAATTGTCAGATTCTTCAAACAAGAGTGAATAGGCTCAAATCAGACAAGAGTGAGATTGACATTACACAGTTAAAAGGCTACTCCTGTGATATCAAGTTCACTGGTATTACTCCTGCTATCACATTTCCTTGTTTTTCCTCCTATTTTCAATATTTAGCTCATCTTGTTTCAAGGCCTTAATACTCTTTTAGTCATTGAATTACCTTTATAAGAGACAAAATTGATAAATGTATAACTCGTGGTTGTTTGAGACCTTTTGGCATCCTGAACTTCGTATGTGCAGCATTGCTTGTTTTGATTCATGACACTTGATGTTGAATTTGCCATCTGATTGGTATTAACTGCTAACACAGGCTATGGTCAGTATTATTGTGTTTTGGGTTCAATCAAGTGCAAGAAAAGGCAGAGATGTGTGTGTGTGTGGTGCGGGGTGAGGGCGTGGGGGGTGGGTGGGGTTGGTTTAATTCTATAGGCTCCTGGCCTGAAGAGTCTTTTGCATTGGCAGTTAGCTCTTATCCATACGCTGCAAAAAGATGCTTCCAAAACTTCAATATGCACTGCACTGTTGTCTATTGTTTGCAAATTCTACTTGAACCACCACTGAGTTCCCATTGTTTCAGGCTAGTGGCACAAACACTGTGAAGCATGTTCCCATTTCCCAAGTGTTCAATTCATTGACTCTATAGTCTATTTGTCCATTTGTTGAGGGTGTGCCATATTGTTGAACTTCATAGAAGTTTCAAACAGTCTCCACAGATTGCTTGAATTTTCTCATCTACTTTGATCCCTTTGCAGTTTGCACTAATTACATGCTTCAAGAACAATAGATTGTTGTCATAAAGATGCACTTTTAAGATTCAAGAACAACTAGTTGTCTTGTAGGGCTTTTAGGATCTTGATCAAGTGCAAGGTCCAAATATCTTTAGAGCATGCGTGAGGTCAGTCTTTCAAATCTTCACATAGTCCCGAAGAGAGAATTCCTTTAATTCTCTCCCAGTCTTTCTTTTGGGGATGGGGGTCATGAAAAATGGAAAACTTATTGTATGACTTGGAGTATTGTTTTACAATATTCCTAAACCTAGTATCCTACCCATTATAAAATAGGAACGATCTCCTAGTTCCCTATGCATTAAAGTCCAGCACCCATCAGATAGGATAAAGCTTGTGGCTTCTAGACCTCACGGCGGACCTCATGGTCGTGAGGTCGGTCGTGAGCTCCTAACCCATCTCGCGGATTATTGAAGTCACGCTGATGCTCACGGCCGTGAGCTGTCAGTGCGAATCCCAACTTCCACGAGCTGGTTCAGCATCTCACAATGGACCTCACAAGTCACAACTGTGAGGTCTGCCGTGAGGGCCAAAA
>CM008339.1:32489232-32521972 GCA_002525835.2 Ipomoea batatas
GATTTATTTTACTTACAAAATAAAAATAATGGAGATTCTGCTTTGTTAATGCTTTCACAGCAGCAAATAAGTAACAATAATATAGTTTTGAAGATTTAGTCAAATTTCTAGTTGTGCTATGAGTTCAATAAAACAAGTTTATTGCAATTTGTATACTAGTCATATTTCTTTTCATGAAGAAGTTCTCTGGAATGTCGAGATCATGTATTTATACAGTAGACTAAACCAAACTACAAAAAGGCGGCAGTCAAATATAGAGACGGCCACCTCCACTTCCACCATCACCCATAAAGAAAAGCAGAAAGATATAATGGAACCAGATTCAGAAAAAAAAAAACACAATTATAGTCGTTTTAGAATGGATCAGCATGGAACAGTCCTTCATTTAAATCTCATCCTTAGTTCATGTATGAATCAAAACCAATCCAATTGACATCAAAGTTTTGGCAAACAAAAGGATAGCAATGATATTAAATTAGACAGTTGACTTATCAATGATATAAATATGACCCATTAGAGGTCCTGTAAATTGTAGAAGTCAACCATAAAAATAAAATAAGAACATCCAAACACAGGGATGCAAGTTATTAGATATTTGAAAAAAGAAAAAAGAAAAGCGAAGAGGCAAGAAGAGATAGTGAAAATACCAATCCATACGGTCCCACCAGCCACCAAAAAGTATAGCTCATTAAAAAGTGTAAACTTGTACCTGAAAATATTAGGTGCAAAATCATGTATCCTCTATAAATAAATAAATAAAATGCATGAAGTAAACTCACGTTCTTTGGTATAAAATGCATAATACAGTCAGCAGATTAGTGAATTCGTGCAACAAAAACAGAAAACTTCACTGGAATGTTCTGCAAGAATTTGTTCATTTGTTGATGCATCTTTTATACTACCATGGATTTTAAATTTTACAGTGCACATTAAGCAGAAATTCAGATTTTGCGGAAGTAATCACACTCATGGTTTTTCAAAGTTCTCCTGCCATCTCAGAGATTCCCATTATTCAGTGGTTTTCTTCTCTAGGTTGGAAAATCAGGGACATCACCATTTAAGTTGCAAAAAATTATCCATACACAAGTCTCTCCAGTTCATCACATCAACAACCTTTTTCACAGTTTCAGCCTTGCAATCTCAGAATTTCAAAGACTAACTGGACTTGAATATTCAACTATTAAGGTTTTTCTTTTTCACTTTAAGTTGGGGTAATTAGTAAATGACATTATAAGTGTAACAGAAAATAACTAAAATACAAGCCAAATTCTCTGGACTCCAAACTGAATGAATTCTCTTAATCACCATGCTCTGGTTATCCCTCTCTAAGAACATGTTACCTAGAGGACAACAAAGTCAACTACAAAAGCTGACTCTGTTCTTGAGTGTATATCTTTCAATATGACAGCTTCTAAACCTATCTTAGATTAAACACATATATAACTGTCAATTTTTAAGAATAGCATTTAATTGACTAAAGTACTCTCCTGTCCATCCCATCTTATGTTATGGTGCTTAACTTTTGCCCCTCAAAAAAAAAATTAGTTTAACTAGCCTATATATGACTATGAGTGGTTTTAGATTTCAAATGCACCTAGTCACTGAAAAGACATACAAATTTCAGGAGTTTCATGAATTATTAAAAAAAAAAATTAAAAAAAAAAGGGAACGAAAATGAGTTCCAGGGAGAAAAAAATGCAAGTATATTTCACAAAGGAACAAGCATCTTTAGACCCCTAAAGTTGGAAGCATAAATAAAGAGAAGAATGCAAACCAATAGTTAGCATCTAAGTTTCCTAAAGCATCATCACACAATAAAAACATGCCAATATTTACCAAATTCGCAACAACTAAATCATATTACCATTCTGGAAGCTTTGGATCTTTAAGTATAGGATACTGCCATTTCTCAATCTCTTCTTCCCATAGCTTATAATCTAATCAAGATTTGAACAGTTACAATATGATAGATCTTTATTTAAACACATAAAATCCCACTGAAAATAAATGAGGTAAATAAATACATAAATGAAAATAGTAGTCTGAACTCCACTATCGTAAGTTCTTTATTAGTCCTTGGCAAAAATAGAGTACAGCTAAATTGTAAATTAATCAGAATCAGGTGAAATGAGCTCTACTTACTTGTCAATGCATCATGTACTATATCTTTAGCAGCCTTTTCTGAGGTACCATAGTATTTTGTATACCTCCTGTGAGCAGTAAAAAAATCAAGTTGAGAAAACAAAAGAAACTACAGGAGTAGTTCCAAAAAAGTATTCTCTCTTGTTCTGTTGGTGTTATAAGGGTAAGCAGGTGGCAAAGGGGAAGGGTGAACCACATTTTTTTTATAAGACATTTTTTTTTTTGTGAGAACATTTTTTTTATAAGACGTTGCTTTTATTAAAATCAACTTCATTTGAAAACCGAAGTTTCTCTACAATGAATTCATGATCTGACATAATAGCTATTCCAAGAATTCAATGAAATATCCCTGGAGCTTCCAACATGGCAATTGAAGTACAAGTACAACTGCAACTACATAATCAGATATTAGGCAAGCATTCATGCTTGCAAAATTACCTAAAATATGATTTTCCTTTCATGAATTTTACTTGAGGAGATGACCATGCTACAGAAAATGCGACAGTGCATTTCCCATGGGGTTCAACCCAGGTCGAAGCAGAAACTGCAGCACAGTGTGTCTCTCCAGGTGATGATGCTATGCTTGGACCCTTGCTGAAGTTCTCTCGATCAAAATGCCCATCCTTCAACATGCAGATGAGACAACAATGACAAATGATGGGATGATAAACATGAACCAAAAGAATGAATTAATTCAAGCACTGTAAAACACTTGGGGTAGGATGGGTGCAACAAAGGACCAAAATATACGATCAAGATGATTTCACAGTATAAGAATAAAGCCCCACTATGATTGTGATATTTCAGTTTTACCTGTGCCATTTTACCCCACATATCTTTAGCAGTTATGCAACTTCCTTCAGTCAAACCGAAACATGGTAGCACAGTAACGCTCACATTCTGAGTCTCACATGCAGCAATAGCAAATGTAACAGGAGGATTGCCTTTTGCGGTCCTGAAACCCACCAATACCATCAGGTTTGTTAATTGTAGCAAAATTTAAGATTGAAGTGACCACTTAATAATGCTATATTGACTTGTTCCCATAAATTGAAGGATATCTATGTTTAAAAAAATAGGAAAAATCCCTCAGTTGTGACCGAGATGTAGATCTAGTCCTTTAATTATTTGAAGTGAACATTTAATCGCTCAGTTATTATCTAAGTGCCAGATTTGGTCCTTGCCACCAATATGCCACTTAAAAAAGTGGGTAATTTGGTTCTTGAGCAACCAAATCTACCACTTTGACAATAACTAAGAGACTAAATCTGCTCGTAAATAACTAAAGAACTAAATCTACACAATGGACAGAACTGAGAGCCTAAAAGTGCTATTTTTCCAAGTGTGTGTGTGTGTATATATATATATATATATATATATATAATATCAGGATACTAAGAGCCAAGCCAAAATTAGAGAATGCAACACTGGGAATATGCAGGGGGATATTCACCTCCCCCAACCCCGATTCTCCTCCCCGAGACTAGCCTCATCCCCTCAAAGATTATATAGCTACAAAACAAATATATATAATTTTGAAGCTAACTAAAATGATATTTTTTGGGTAAGTGTGTGTGTGATGTGTTTTTTACTTTTTGGTGGGTGATGAGATAGAGGCATAGGGCGTAGCAGGAGAGTACTCCTTGTACCCATCATCCCATCCCTGTTCCCTAAAAATCTTCCCCATCCCCATCAAGTTTGGGTGTAATTGTCATCCCTAGCTAAAATCAATATACAGTCACTAGCACAGGACTGATAATGAATGTAATCAAATAGTGGCAACATGAGATGTGGTGCTCAAACTTCACCCCTCTAATAGAGAGCAAATGATAATCAGAGCATGCATCACAGTGCCAGAGACCCCCCAACAAATACATGTCCATCATTTTACAGCACTAAAGCTTTTAAAATGGATCAAACTTCCATTTCAATCCAAGTCTACTCTACACCTGAAGTGTCAGGAAATTATTTTTGTAACAGAAAGTTCTCCTAAAAGCCTTGTGGTTACATTTTAAATGCTCACCATCCATATTGTTAGTTGAAACAATAACAATTAGCAACACTCCAGATAAAAGGAAGATGCTACCAGTTCATCCTTGCATTCATTCAGACCACTAATCATATTCTCAGAAGCCTTGGCATGCAAATCCCTCTATATGGATGCAAGCTATAGTTTATAGAGTTCATGGACTTAGAGAAATTAGCCCCATTATGCACTAGATGAGTTAACTGGTCGTCGAGAAAGTAGCAAAAATGTTTGCATTGAATGAATAAATCTAACTAGGTGAACGGCAGATCAGAAGAATTAGCCTAAATAGATATATGACAGATAACATTTTTGAAGACTAGGGTGCATGAACAGGTAGCATCCACTTTCTACAACCTCAAAACTAATACGGCAAAAGCAATCTATGCAAACCAACCCTCATGTTTAGCTATAAAGGTTAGAAACTTGCTTGTGATGTAGGAGCACGCCGGAGACTCCATCTTCACCTCTGTCATCCAATAGAAGAAGGCATTAGAAATCAAAACTAATTAGCATTTTGATTACATACACATAACAAGGGATCAACTATCAGTACTCACACAAATGGTTCATTAACATGATCTCCTGAAAGGTGGGAGACACCGCCAATTGAGTTCTGTACAAAAGGAACAAATGAAATTGAATACACTGTACCACAATGTATATCCCCAGAGACCAAATCATTTGAAAGCTGCATGGACTGGACACCCTTACCGCCCATGTAAAAAGGAGGCTGACTTTTGCCCTTTCCTTCCCAGTGTTCACCAACTGCAAAGGAGACAAACAAGGATAACAATATAAGCAAAGCATTTATTTAGTCCCATGAGTGATTCTAATCCATCATAACAATCACTTGATAGAGCTGCAGGTCCCATATGATGCACTTTTCACTAATATAGGATTTATCTAAAGGATCATATCACCACCTAGACTGCGAACAGTTGCAGTTACCAAGGTTATGAAGTGCCAAAATAAACTACATGCATGAAGAACCATGAAACATGGTTGGTTACTTATATTTTATTCAGAGAAAATATGAAGCATTATCAAACAATTAATATCAGGATTTAAGTGTCCATACAGTGTAAACAAAAACAGCTGTGGGAAGACTGCTCTCTCTGTAATTGTGTGGAATAAATGGTGAAATCTGCCGACAAGACACTTTAAGTTCTGGATCCGGTTCGCCTGGATAGAAGGGTGAACATCATCCAAAAACATTATGAGTAGAAAAATTGTGCAAGTCCTTTTACATAGAAGAAAAGAAAATATTAGAGAAGTACCATCATAGACGGTCCAAGCCCTAGGAAACAATGCATGGTATGTAGAGTGTTGACCACTCAGATTCCAGCCCCACGAAGATATACCATGATCACAAGGCTTCCTGTAAGATAAAGTATAATTATATGTAACAATGTATCTTATTTTCTCTTATTAATTCAGTACTGAAAGTAGGCAGAACAGTAATACATTCTAAACCCTTAGGCTAGAATTTATTTCCATGTATCTTTTGGTATACCTTTTCCTTTCCTGTTTCCTATTACTACCATGTTATCACTGTTTCTAATTAAGGCATTTGTTGGAAAGTTGCAAAATGCAAAGTGAACAACCCGGTGCAATTTCATTGAACAAACCTCCATTACTTAGTTTCTTACCCTAACCCTTCATGTTGGCCCGGTGATAGAACTGATGCATACTTCTTGTTTCCTCCATCTCGAGATATGAAAATCTGGCATACCAAAAGAAGTTGTTACAAAGTGAAAAGGAAATAACACCCCATGCAATGTCTCTACAAAAAATAATCATGAACTTCTTGTAGTTACGAGATGATCCTTACAAACAATACAACATTACATAATATAAAATCCAAGGCTTGTTAATAGGGGTTTGGGTACAGTTTTCTTTTTCTAACCCTTCTCTAATAGTGATATAGTCCAACAAAGATATGCAGCAGCTACAACCTACCTGAACATGCAAGCCATATATGGTTCAACACATATATCCACCCTCAAGACTGCTTCAGTGGTTCCCTTTCGATAACAGCCATATATTATGCTCATTATTTAGAGTTAAAATAAGAATATACAATGAGGCTCTTCTCAGATTCCACTCACAGGGTCACAGCAATTAGCAACAGAGACAAAGTCAAAAAGGTGAGGATAAATTGATAACTTCAGTCAATTTCAGAAGGAATTAAATTCTCATGTGTTCTATACTTCTATATGGCAGGTCAATTGGAAATGGACTAATGTGATTCTGGAAAGATTCTAACATAGCACTTCACTATAGGTATAAAGCTAATTTCTCCTTTGTTTTTTTTTATCCTATATTACTAACTTATTTGGAAAAGCAAAGAAGAAGTTGCCACTACTTGTATTATAAGTAAAATGAACTGAAAATCAAAAGGAGCCAAGTATCTCTTATGTTGACAAAATGTTAATTCACTTTAATGAAGTTAGTAATATTGGAAGTTAGAATGACAATAATTTTTTCAAATTTGGAAGAGTTTGAAGTATGATGAAAATTTATATATAAGCCTAAACTAAGATTAGACAGCAGCAAGACCATGAGAGAATGTGTAATGACATGGTGATTTCTGGTAAAACCTTTACTATTTACATCTGGTCCAAGAGTTTGTAACAACCTTCACTCCTTCAGTATGTTATGCATAAATATTTTCATACATAGATCATAACGTCTACCACAATATACAGCCAAGCACACATGAGTGAAATATTTAAATGGATAGATGAAAAGTTTTAGGGAAGAGCTTACTGAAAATTGATTGGCCATGACAGGAGAAGTCTCACACGCTGCAGGGAGAATTTGAAAATGCCTAAACTCGCCTCTAAAACCTCTAGATATGCTGCCACTCCTGTAATTTATATTTGAACCATCATCAGATACCCTGAAATTTTCTAGGCAAAAGTGTGATAGTTGTTTTATAGTCCATCCTCTTACCCCATGCCTCCAAGCGGAACACCCTGGGAAGCTGATGGCCTGCAACGTTCTCGGGTGAAAGGGTCAATTGGTGCTTTCTGTCCAAAGAAAAAGAAAGATGACCCAACCAAAACAGCACTTGGTATATTGCCCCACTTAATAGAGTAGGGGAGATATTTGCCCACTCATAAATTTAAATTATTAAAATTACAAAAATGTAGCTACATTAGAGGGTTACCCTTCCATGGGAGGCCTCTTCTCTTACATATGACCATAAACGTATACCAAGTCGAATCTACAAATAGCCAGAAAAATCAGGAACTGAGGATGAATGAGTATGAGTACTGAGATAATTGATCATTTTAAATTTATAGATTCTCTAATCTATGAACTGATCCCACGAAAGAAACTCAATACCATTTTTATCGCTTCAGTAAACGTAACACTAAATTCTTTAAGAATACTGGCATGGGTGTTTAATTTCCTTCTCCAGGCTTCAGATGGTGGGGCTGCACTGTCAGACTCAAACTAAACCAAATAAAAAGAGATATTAGTACCACCATTAAAAAATAATAAATAAATAATAAAAAGAGTGCGAGAAGAACAAGAACAGCAGCAAAAGTACTAACTGGGATTTCATTATAAAGTAAAGACAATGCTTTCAAAAGCATAATGAAAGCTAAATTACATCCTTCAATCATAGATAACACCAAAAGGAGATGCAGTCATGCAGAACCATCACTTGAAGTAGATGGAAGAAATGCTTGATTAGACAGTGACAGAGAGGAGATTCCAGATTGTTATTAATAGCAACATTAAAACCTACAGCATGTCAGCCAAAGCTTGATTCTGTTGTAACTAAGTAAATCATTCTTTCCTAACTGTCTTGGAAAGCTAGGCTGTATACAAAAGCCAAATAACCAACCTCAGTATGGCATGCAATTCTCAAGTTTAATGAGAATTTAAAAAATAGTATTCTAGATAAATATGCTAAATCAAGAGATAGTTTCAAGGAATATTTAGCACAATAGTACAAACACTGTGACAGTAAGAACTTGATACTTTACTTCACACCTTTCAGAAAAAAATGCTCATAAATGCTTCATGATGAAATAATCCCAAGTCCAGTTCTCTTGCTTTCTAAGACTTTATCCCAATTTAAGTATCATCATACTCCCCAAGAACAGAGCAAGATAAGAAAAAAGAGGCTAAAATGATAGGATACAAAAGTTTCCATATGATGAGAATCTGAAACAATGATCACAATTCAATATAAATTTGAGAATTTCATTTCGTAGCCACCGATCGCATTGTTCCTTTCTTGACTACTCATTGTTTTGATTCTTAGTTTAGTTCCTTGAATTAAGAAGATGGAAAACTTGAACTAAATGTTCAACAAATATGCTAACAAATTGAGAAGATGAGATGGCAAATAACTAAAAAATGATTTTCCACATCACAACTTCTTCACATTTATTCATGAATTAAAATAACACCATTCCACTCTCTCTCAATTTTACCAAATACTATATGCCAAAACATTATTTATCTTAATCTCTTTTCTTTTCCCTTTTTTTTCTTTTCCTATCAATTATCTACCCCATTTGATGCCACAATTAAATTGAATGTTTTTGCATTGTCTGTAATCAGACTTTTTAAAAACTTTAATCTTTTTTTTAATCACACCTTTTCCATTTTTCCCCAGACTCCTTGCCCCATAAACCCTGGGAGCAAGTGACCTGAGCCTAACCAATATGCTCTTAGACTGCAAAGTACAATTGTTTTCAATAGAATCAACACATAAATGCCCAACTGCTCACCACAAAGAGCACTATAGAAAACAGGGATGACCAATGAAATACGCATTATTAACCCATGGGATCAATAAGGATTCTTAAACAAATTTAAAAAGACAATGAAAAACTTAAAGAGGGAGAAAATCTTACCAGATGCAAAGTGGCACGAGTGATGTATTCCTCCGGAGGCCATGAGTTCTTTCTACAGTGAAACAAGTTCCCACTAACCATTTTCACTCCAAAACCTATATTTATACAGGCATATATGTGTATATATACATATGTGTGCTCACGTTCACACACACACTGTTAAACCCCTCGCCCAAACTCAATCCAAAATCCTATAACCCATTACTCACATCCCACAGCCCGTAGATACACATACGTATAGATACACCCCAGTGTGTAAACATATATACGCAAAAGCTTTCAACTATGCGGAACAAAATTATGATCAAAATTGACTTTGATCCAATCCAAGGACTTGATAAATCCTCAAAACACAAGCAGTAAAAGAGACCAAAGTGTTGCGGGACGATCAAGCCGTGCACCTGATGTTATAAGATCGGCAACGGTGCTGCGTTTTGGGATAAGAGGGATCGAACACCTGTAGATACAGAGTCCCGAAGCCCCGGTAATTGCTGCCAGGTGTGACGAATATATGAATATGTTTTATGCGTATGTATATATTCTCTCGTATTGAAGTTTGGAGACTGAAAATTAAGAGAGAAAGAGAGAGAGAGAGCTGTGAAGCTGAAGGCTGAAGGTGTGAAATTTTCTAGAGAGAGAAGTTGGCTGTAGAAGCAGTGTCTCTGTTTCTGAATTGAAAACTGGTATGAATTTTAATTACAGAGCCTGCAATTTAATTTGTGGGAAATTTTGTGGCTACTTAATTTTAAATTTTATACATCATTGTCAACAATTGTTATATATATGGATATGGGATGGGATGGGATGGGATAGGATTCATATTGTATTGTGAATCAGATATAAAAGTATAGCTTAATAATTAATGATACAACAATAATGATAGAAACAGATACAGAATTTAAAAGTTATTTTTGAACTAGGGTTTACAATGTAAGTTAGACATTGGTTCATGGTATCATTTATGATTTATCCATTGCCAACTACCATGTAGTATGATAGCATTTCAGTTACCCTTCCAAATAGATGAGATGAATTCTTTGAGCGGTAAACATTTGAAAAAGTATATAACATATATTACATCGTAAAAAAAAATCACGAGTATTTAAGAAAAAAATTATTACACATCATTTCCTGAGATAAATTTAAAAAGTAAAAAATGTCACTTAAAAAAATATAAGGGACTCAAATTTTATCCATTAAATTTTTTTTTTGTTCATATGGTATTTTGTATTTTCAACATCCAATCATATAGTATTATTATAATATATACTTATCATATGTTCCATACGGATGAATTATTAGGTATTTGATAGATCTAAACTATCCAACTTACAAATTTAAAAATATTCCAACCAAACATATTCAAATTATTATTGGCGGATTCAAATGTCAAAATCTTAAAAGTATTAAAATAGTTTTAAATATTCAAAATAAAATGTGAATATCACTTAAACCAACCTAACATCCACACTCACACAAACATGTCATTGAAGTATTGTTTGATTAATTTGGAAGAATTATACTGATAAGGATATAACTTATTCATTAAGTTATTAATTAAATAAATTTTCTTTTTGCTAGTATTAAATATTATGCATTATAGTCCAGTACCTTGTGTTCCATTGACACTTTTATCCATCTCCTTGAGAGAATGTCACAGGATCGAATCCTCAATGGTAAGGTATTGACTATTTGGACTAGAAAGTATAGTGAACAAATAGTACATGGTATGCATAAATACACCACATCAATGGTGGTGAGTGAATGCATGGGAAGCACTATCCGCATATAAATCTGACCTTATATATATGCAAAAAAAAAAAAATTTGAAATTAAAATTTTGGGTGTGATATTGTCAGCAAAAGTTTTTAATCATACACATAGTGCACCCTCTTTTTAAGCACTTTAAATTCTATACGAAATGGATTACTTTTGGTGAAAAACTTTTAAGTAATTAAATAAATAATAGGTTTTTTTTTCTTTAATAAGAGAATTGAAGAAAAAAGTATTGATGGCACAATTGCACAGCTTCATCTTTTTCTTTCTCTTATTTTGATAGCCCCTAGTAATTTTAATTCTACAAAAAGTTCCTAGAAATAAAATTACAACATTTGATAGAACATTTTCTAGCATGAAAAATATTTATCAATTTACTATTAAATGTGTATTAAATAAATCATTTATATAAAAAAATATTTTATTTCATAAAATGAAAAGTATCATTTTTGTTTATATAAATCAACTATAAATTTATCCACTGGTAACGAACTAGAGGAAAATAACAATAAAATTAAAGATAATACTCCGTATTACATAAGGTCAAATTTGTTATCAAATACTTCATCATTCGAATGGATTCATTAGCATATCTGCATGACTGCATATGCTATAGGAATCAAAATTTGTTGACCAGTTTCTTTTAAAAAAAAATAATTTTATATGTGTGATTAATTAATTAATTAATTAAAAAAAAAACTAAGTGTATGCCTGTAACACATAATATAACCGGGTGAAATATTTGATTTTAAAATGATTTAATTCTATTTTTAGTCATAGATTTATAAGTGACATTATGTTTTTAGTGTTTTTTATATCGCTTATTTTTTGTCCTTTGTCAATTAGAGGCGTGCATTTCGGTTCGGATCATCCGAACTGAACTGTTAGATTTTGGTTTATTATTAAAAATTGATTGGTTCTATATTTTATAAACTAAGTGGTTTCTGTTTCGGTCAGTTAAAAATCAAATTGAACCAAAAAGAAAAAAACAAATGGTTATATATACCCAATGAAATAATTATATACTGTATTTTATTTATACCCCAATGCTTTTATATTTATAAATTTACCCAAATATATATACTAAATTCTAAATTCTCTAACTCAAATTTTCACAATTATTCATTGTTTTCAATTTTTTTTTACGAGTCTCTAATGTTGCTGTCAGATGGCAGACGCATGTGAAGAAGTCGGTTCAGTTTGAACTTAGTTTAGATTAATAAATTTGAAATATGCATTGTGGACTTGTTGTATAGATTTTCCAAATTTAAATTATTAGTAAAAATAAATAAATAAATATGTGCGCAAGAGAGCTAGGGGACGTTGGAATTATCAAACTGAACCAAAATATGAATCGACCAAATTTGAACAGAATCCAAACATAACTAAAATTTTGAAATCGAATGGTTTCATTTCTCAAAATTTCGAAGAAACTGAAACCAATCTGAACCCAAAAAAAAATCTAGCTGAAAACTGAAACGCTTACTTTTACTGTTGTGGAGGTGCGGATTGAAAGTGAAGAAGGCATGAGATTCTAGCTGTGAATTATGAGTTTAAAAAAAAGAATAAAATAAAAATATAACAGATCAACATACTTTATATAAGAAGATCAAAATGCCATCATATTTAACGTTATTTAAACAAGTTTGTTAATAGATGAAAAATGATCATGTCATAATAATATTATAACCAAACAGAAATATTATGATAAAAAATGACTAAAAATAAAATGACATATATAAGTAAATTTATGACAAAAATAAAATTAATTCTTTAAAAAATAATTTAAATAACATTTTATCTAATACTACGTAATTGATGATGAGATGATTCATTAAATAAAAAAAATTCAAATTGACAATCATGAACTACTGCGTACTTTGTTGTACTATACGTAATATATAAAACGGGATTAGACGGCCGACGGCGTCACGGATGCGTTCCGATCTCCCAAAGAACAGCGCCGGTTTAATTTAGCTATACGCGGTGGAGGAGCGGTTTGGATGACGGTAGAGACGCGGGCCGACCGGAGACAGGAATGCAGATGGGTCCCACGTGGGGCCCAGTCAGAATGGGCCACGGCCATCCATGTTGGACCCAGGATGGCACGCACACACCGACTAAGACTCCGTGGAAAAAGCACAGTCGCCCTTTGTTTTTATATCAACGGAAAGTTTCGCACGAGGCCAGACTTTTTCGTTGGAAAGTTATTTTCTTTTACTTTTTTTTGTTCATTACTTTTTATTTGTTCATTTTTTGTTCATTTTATTTATTTTGAGGTAATAATTGTGTATTTCTACTTGATTGTGGCGTTTGAAAGCAGCGTCTAGAGCCGACATATGTAAACAACAGTCAAATTTATGGCCGCCACTGGCAAGGGAGAAATTTTAATTTTATGGATAGGGCTTCAAATTTTATTTCTTCTTTTTATTTGTATAATAGGTACAATATATTTTCTATTTTCTACCCGTAAAATTTCGTTAAATTTGAATTTCACTTACTTGAAAAGAATTTGTAAGAACCTGTAACGTCAATTTGGGCAATAGACAAAAATATGGCGCCCATATTGTGCCAAGTGTAAAAATATACTCCTTTTGACATATTTTACTTTATAATTTGACTTAAAAATAATGTAGTATTGTATATATACTAGTGCAAACTCAGTTCCCGTTCTAATGTGGGATAAAGGTTTCTTTCAAACTTTTCCAGCTTCATTTTACAACTCAAATAAGTTTATTTTGAGACTCAATTTCTCATTTACCAATTATCCGTTTTAAGCTAGCGTACAATATATCGATTTTTTTGTCTCTCTTAAGAGAACCTAAATCCATGTTGACCCGATCGAAATCGAAAGTGGGCATCACATATATTTGTACCACAAAATAGCTACTTAAAATGTCATTTTATGTTTTTTTTTTCATCGGTTATTTGGTTATTTGGTTATCCTTCTATCTCATATTCAATTTACTTAGCTCAACCTCAGATAGGGATGTCAATCTAAGCCTAAACTTGATAGGTTGGCTGATAAAACCAAAAAAAATTAGGGTTAGGCATGAAATATTTTAGCCCAATAAAAAAATCAGTCCGATAAGCCTAAAATAGATAAGTCCGGTGGCCCGAACAGGCTAACCCGAAATTTAGTGGGCAAGCTCAATAGTTCGAGCCACTTAAAGTTATTCTTTATTATAGAAGTGATGTGGAACATAACATACAGGGAGTTTATAGGTAAGCTCGTCTTTATTGTTTTTTAAATAAAATTTTAATAAATAGAGTATATTGCAATATAAAATATTTTTATAAAAATAAATAATGAAAAATTAACAACTTACTATAAACGTTATATTATAGCGTAAGTATATTACTCGTTTTTAGTTAGAATTTAGAAATAGATGTTTAAATTGATTGAATGATGTATAAGCTAAGTTTATATTTATTAGTGTAAATGTGGTAGTTTTGAATATAATTATAATTTATTTAACGCTAATATAATTTATATGTAATATTTTTACTTTTAAATTCTAATACAAATCACATTTAAATTAAAAAAAATATTTAAATAAACTTTGGGTGGGGTAGGGATAGGGGTGACGTGTTATACGAGTTGGCTCGCGAGTTACACAGACCAACTTGTATAACCTGGGATGGGTACCCCTTAGTCCCTTTCGGACTAAACGGAGAGGGCTCGTTTGAGCCAGTTCTAAATGTGCCAATGTGGCCATGTGGGTACCCACTGTACTTTGTTTTTGTTTTTGTTTTTTTTTTTTTTTTAATTTTAGTTCAACGATTCACTGATAAGCTCGATAATCCGAAGTTTACAATTAGAACCAATCGGACAAAAAAAAAATCGATTATCCCAAAACAATAAACCCGATAGCTTGACGGGACTAGCGCAAAACTTAGCGAATTAACCTGATTGACATCCCTAGCTCCAAACCTATACTAGTGTATGTGTAACATTTATGTGAAGGTGTATTGGAGTTTTGGACCATGTTTAAGATACTTAATTATGTCTAATCATTAGTACTTTAAACTCAATTCAAGTTTTTAAGTTAGATAAGTCTAAAAACAAAGGGGAGAATTTTAAGGAAAAAAAAAAAAAGTTCACGCAGTTTATATACAGATTAAAATGTCTGGAAAATTCATTATATACATACTCAAAACTCGACCAATACTATTATTAGACATTCTTTTCTCAATACCAATTTATCTAGGTTAAAACCTCTAGTTAACTTAAAAGAAAATTACACTATCATTCAATAGTATTCATTTTTTTACCTAGAAGAATGTTCTTACATTAACATTGTTCTATATACACAAGCTTTCTTTGTGGTGTATCCCGCAAGCATAATCTTGATTTTAGAGAAAATGAACTTAAAAAAATAAAAATAAAATCCGGAATGCACAGATCGATCTACATCAATGATTTCCCTCACATGGAATACTTGAACAGCAAACATCAGAGATTCCATCCTTTTTCTTAAATTGGAAGTGTATAAATGTAATGCTTGGGAGCTGGGACATGGACAAAGAAACAAACTCCAATTATTTGGAGGATGCTTTTACTCTAATGGTGGATGACGCTGGAGATCATAGCAGGCGATACGAAATGAATCATATGATGTTGAAATTAAAATATTAAATATTTTATAGCTTATTCCGGTATGACCTTAGCTCCATCCCCAGCACCCAACACACCATATTAACCTCGATCTATATTGTCAACATATTTCGCCAGCAAAACTACACCACACCAGCTAGCAACGAAAATGTCCATATTACATCTTATTTCGTTTTTTCAAAAGTATTTTATTTTTCCCACTTTTGTCGTCATCTAAAATTGTTATTGTGTGGCTTGGTTTTTTTGGCCCAACCATATTAAAGTTTTTGGATATGATATACTTTTTGGGTCAAAGTGTACATATATCAAACCAAATTCTAACTAAAATACTTCAACCTTTTTAAGAAGTTAAAAATTGCGTTTGTTACATGTAGGCAGTTAGCATGCCTAACTAAGGTAGGAAATTATAGGTAATTGACTGAAATGTGACGAATTTTGGGTAATTAACAAAAATAGAAACTTTTTAAAAAGTTGACAAAAATGTGAGAAACGTGTTTGGGACATGTGTTTGGCGTCAGAAACGTAACGCATGCCCCAAACTTAGATGACTTTAATTTTTTTTTTTTGAAATACGAAGTCAAACGCAAGTCCGACTTGCGTATGCTGTATTGCATTTCAGAATTGCGTATGATCTTAAAATTAAAAAAATAAATAAATAAAAAATTGCGGCGTTGCCTTCTCCGGCGAAGGAGAAGGCGAACCAGTTGGATTGCCTTCTCCTTTGCCGGAGAAGGCGACCATTTTGGTTGGGACATGCGTTTGCGTTTCTGACGCCAAACGCACGTCCCAAATGCGTTTTCACATTTTTGTCAACTTTTTAAAAAAGTTTCTATTTTTGTCAACTACCGCAAAATTTGTCACATTTCAGTCAATTACCCGGAAATAATAATCCTCGTTAAAGTAGTTGGACGACCTTAGAAGGGACAGAGCCAAAAACTTCATTTACTGGGGTGAAAAATTAAATAACTTCAAAATGCGATACAAATATTTATGATAAAATATGAAATGGTTGAAATAAATTGCATATTGATCTGATTATCTTTATTATTAATATGATGACTAGTTAGAAATATGCACAATGTACGATTGAGAAATGTCCAATAATAAAAACAAGGGTTTGTCCCCCATAAGACCGTCTCACGAGTCTCAATCAACGAGACGGGTCAAATATAATAAAAACGTGTTATAACAGAATTGCAAATATAATTAATCAATACTACCTTTAAGTCTTATATATAATATACTCTATATCATAAACGTAGTACTTTATAATTGTTAGTGTTTATTGTGTAAACACCATTTTTATAATTGACAAATACAATAGGTTAGGACTTAGTGCTGTCGATTCGTGACTGACTGAAGATCTGGTGGAACATAACCTGTAACAATTGTGCCTAGAAACTATTCTAGGTGATTATTTTACAGTTGAATGAGGAAATAACCGTTCTGAAGTAATTTACGAGATTATATTATTTAATTGAGAGATCAGGCAATTGAGGATTATTCTCTCAATTAATACCAATTGTTCTCTCAAGGGTGAAAGAGTAATTGGTCTATATGAAAATATCTTGGATGTTACTCTCACCAAGGTAGTTATAGATAGATAATGAGAATTGATCATAGCGTGTATATGTTATATACTCCTTTTGACATATTTTATTTTATAGTTTTGACTTAAAAATAATGTCATTTTTTTCCCAATTAAACATTAATATGTTTTTAATCTTTTTATGTAACATTTACACCTTTTAATTTTGTTTTAATAATAGTTTGACATAGTGAGCTGTGGGTAAACTTAAAAGGCAAATTACATATTATATTTTGAGGGAGAAAATTGTAGTAAATATTCACAACTTCTACCGTATCCATAATGTTGTCTACTCTTCTATGTTAAGAATTATGTTCTCATTTGGTATTAGTGTTCAGGTTCCTAATGGCATGGATGACGCACATGACAGTACTGCTAGCTCTGAGCGATTGTCTCTGCGGCCACTACCTCACTACCGCCGACAACCCAACGACACATCATTTTATTTCAATCAAATTAACATCTCGGTATTTTCTACTGAGGTGCATGCTTTCTCCGATTATGAGTGGGCCGGTTGCTAGGAGGATCGGAAGTCTACTAGTGGCTTTGTTGTATTCTTAGGTACAAATATGGCCTCTGGGGTGTGCAGAAAACAACGTCCGATTGCCAGGTCTTCTACTGAGGTTGAATTGCCTGAATATAAGGCGTTGGCGGATGTTTCTGCTGAGGTAACTTGAGTTGTGTCTTTATTAATGGGTGTGTCTCCTCGCCAACTCCGAGACTATGGTGTGACAATCTAGGTGCTACATATATGTGTGCTAATACGTGTTTCATGCTCGGATCCAATTCGTTCGTGATAATGTTGCCTCTGGTGAGCTCTCTGTTCACTTTGTCTCAACCAAGGATCAATTGTCTGATATTTTTACTAAGCCCTTATTGCTTCACGATCTGCGTTTCTTTTGGACAAGCTACATGTTGTGTCTCTAGTTGGGTTCTACCTCATGGCCGGGTATATTATTCCAATTCTGTTCTCATCGTCATTACATGGTTGATATATCATAATAAGCTAAGAGATAATTGGGATTGTCTCTCTATAACTACCTTCTCTATGAGATTATTGAGATTATTCTGTTTATCATAGCGTGTATTGTTCCGATCGATTGAATAGATAAAGAAGAGAAAAAACAATGAACCACTTTGTAAAGTTAATTATTAATTAAACACACTAAAAATAAGAATACCTTTAAAAAAAAAAAAAAAAAAACTCTTTTCGGCCGATCTCTTACGTTTGACCATATGGAGTGCTGCCTACTTTTCATATGTAATTCTCAATTACATATTCCTAACTGCTTTGAAATGTCTCAATTTTCATAAGTTCATTCTCAATTTTAAATTCCCACAAAATTGGTAATTCTCAATTACATATTACTAACTCCTTTGAAATGTCTTACGCACAATTGCCTTTTGTTCCCTTCTTCTAGATGGGCGTTGAAACAATTCTTAGAGAAACCCATATTGCTAGGTGAACGACTACGTGAGGGATTCTCACCAAAATTAGGGGGTGGTGGTCGTCTAAAGGTAATAAATTGTTTTGAATTTTGATATTTTTTATAGCTGGTCAAAATTTCTAATGATTTTTTTTACCATAGATCAAAAAAGTTTAGAAATGTTTTAAATTCAAATATTTTGGTGATGAGTATTTAATTTGAATATTAGTATGAATTTTGAATACAATTTTCAAATTATTTGGATAATATTGAAGATTTTTACAACCATTAGAGTACTATCATATTGTCATTAGAATAATGAAGTACGCGAGGAATAAAATAAAAATTTAATTAATTATTATTAGTGGTAATGATTTTTAATGGTATTATGTACAATTATGTTTTGTATTAGGTATTGAAATAAAAAAAATTTGGGTGAGACTCATGAAAATAAATCTAAAATATATAATACTTTTAAATGAAAATGTAATAATATTCTATGAGTTAACACATATTATAATATTTTTACTAAAATGTAATGCATTTTCATCCATTAATACTTTCAATGAATAAGTAATGCTTTTTAGTGAAAATATATATAATACTTGGCTCATAAAAATGTACTCCATATTACATATTTAATTTGATATTTGTTTCATGTAAAACGGTCAAATATATACAACACTAACCGTTATTGGAATAATTTTCAATAGTATTTGATATAATTATGATTATATTGAGTATTATTGGAATGGTTACTGGTTAGTGTTACCAATAATGGCAAGTACAAATGTACAATACATGAGTATATCAAGTATTATTAAAAATCATTACGAATAATACCCAATATAATATATGATTATATCGGATATGATTGACACCATAAAAATTTCATATTGTATGTTGACCGTGTTTTAGTTGTAGTATACATTTCTAATACATAATAAAAATAAACTATTAATTAAGAAAATTTTTAGATAAACAAAAACAAGCTATTCTCAAGAACTCATGAGTAATCTAATATCATGTCCTCCCTCAGAATAGTTATTTCTCTTGTAAATAGTACAACCTATTTTAGGTAATAAAAAGACTTATCAAACGATGAATTTGTTGAAAAGGATTAGTAAATATTACTCCGTAACATTTTAAGTGGTCAGTTTGATGTATTAATTTGAGCGGGTCCACTTTCGATTTTAGTTGTATCAAAGTGGATATGGATTCTCAGTAGTTGAGAATATGAATTTTGGTATATTATATGCTAAAATGTAAAATGAATAATTAGTGAAAAATACATTATTTCTCAAATTGTACCCATTATGTTAGAAAAAATTGAGATTTTAAAGATTTTTAAGTAGCATTTGTTCTACATTGAAAAAGTATATGAGTTTACGCTAGTAATTCATATACAATTCAACTTGGGCAAACTCACATACCTGCAAATATAATAATTTAGAGAGCCAATCATTTTTATATAATTTCACAATTCTTTCTAATTTGGGGTGCTATGATTTAATTATATTTTCGTATATAGTTTAGTTTGATTTGTTTTATTAATAAATACTCCGTATAATTAAACAAACATAGAAAAAATTTGAAAAAATTCAAACCCAAAAAACACTCGGCAAAACACGACACTAGTTAATACTCCGTACAAAACTCAATCAAAAAGTAAATTTGGTATTGCAACTTTTTGCTTTATATATGTATTCATTTGGAAGATGTAAATGTTTTAAATGAGCAATAAAAAAAAAAAAAAGGCAGATGTGACGTGCCGGCAACCTTATCATAAAAAGCTCCCAATTCCCGAATGTATAAGCAACTAATCAATCCTTCTGGGATGCATTATATGCCAATCATTGTTAAAAAAATCTACACAAGTAAATAGATATAAGTACATCATATCATGAATGAGAATTAAAAGTTTTCACATATTTTTAACGTGATTTGAACGTTTAAGCTCAAATTGAAGATCATGTGACTTTATTTTTCAATTGAGTAGAAAGATTATTGAAAAATACACCCATTTTTTAATCCAAGCAGAAAGTTAATCAAAGTAGCTAGCTATTAGGATTTCAATATGTTGTTGATTTAAATTGGGAAATGTTTAGAGTTTAAGGTTAAACTAGTAAACCTTTGGACTAAGCTAAGGTGGTCATGGATGGTGTAAATTGTTGGGTTTTAAACTCAAAGGTATTAGGATTAAACGCTTACTTGTATTATAATTGCTAATGATAAATATGGAGCAATATAAATATTTACTAGCAGTGTTGTAAAAATTCTGCCTAGACACCCGCCGATCGCCTAGCGTATCACCATAATCGGTGGTATAGGCAGCCGGCCAACTAAGCGCCGCCTAATCGGTTGATTAGCTATTATTCTCTTCTTTTTTTAAAAAAAAATTAGGTTATTTCACTCAAAACGACATCGTTTTGAGTGAAATAACCCTAAAGTGTTTAAACTCGAGATGTTTTTAGGTTAATATTTAATATTTTAGTATTAACTATTAAAGTATTAAATATTTTATAATTATCAAGTCTTAAAAAATTTAACAAATTTAAACAATTTTTTTTTATAAAAACAATACACGCACAGACGCCTACGCGTCGATTAATCGCCGCCTAGGCTCTAGGCACTTGAGCGCATAGTGATTTTTCCAACCATGTTTACTAGATACTATACGGGTCTTCTTTGATATTAATTAAATTGTTGAAGTGGAGTTTGATTTTTACAAGTTCTCTATCTCGTAAATGTGATTTTAGTGCTAAGACTTCTTATTTAATTATATACTTGCCAAAGATCTTGTGGCCAAGCGGTATGAAGTGATTCTTCAAAATAGAAGGTCATGAGTTTGAGTCAAAATAATCTTAAATTTGTGTGTTTTTGTTCAATGTAGTCTTTCGTTTGTTACGTTATCCCATCCAATGGATGTTAAATAGAGGAGCACTTTAATAATTGCAATACATACTTACGCCTGAAGATAGTGAATAGCGATACAAAAGGAGCCAAGGAGGTGCAGACCACTAGCTTTTTTGGAAATTAAAATCAATTCGTGGCTTATTCCAAAAAAAAAAAATCAATTCGTGGCTGATAAATAAATAACAAAAAATAAATAAATAAAGAGAGCAAAAGAAAGAAAAGAAAGTAGAAACTAGAAAGTGAGTGGAGATAATGGTTTCAACGTGGGACGTCGCTATTAAGCTCATATTATATTCATTTTGGTTGTTGGTTTCTTTTTATTCTTGAATAAGACATGGCTGCAGCCTATAACAAGAAATTGAAATGATGATTTGTGAAGTGAACAATGGATTGGAATTTGGAAGAAGACAATTAAGTGAATTGAAGTCGTTTACACACCTCAACCAATAGTTATACCATGAATTATGTCTGGCCCAAAACGACAACAATATTTTGAAGTTTAATTTAGATATTGTATTCTTATATTATATTGATTATATGGACTTTGTTTAATTATTTATTAGTGGGCTGGTGTTGTTTTTATTTATTAGTATAATATTTTGAATTATTAAATAATTACAGTAATATTTATGTACCTAAAGAGAAAAAAATTTAAAATAGAGTGAATATCCAAAATGGTTCATCGACTATAGCATAATTCATAAATTGATCATTGATCATTGACTATTGATTGAATCCGGTTAAATCATCAACTATTCATTTTTTTTTTACATGATCTTGTCCTTATGTCAATTCCTCGTCTAAAGCTTGTCATCTATGAGGTCATAAGAGTAATTTCATCATTTTTTACATAATCTAGTCCTCCGTCAATTCCTCGTGTTCTCTGTTCACCTCTCCAACTCAACCACCGACATTGCAGATTCGCAGGGACCTTATATCCAAGATTACAAATTTGTTACTTAAATATTGTCTCCATGTACCTTAAATCTTGCTTGTTCCAAGCCAATATGAGCAATGGGGTATCCAGTTGTGGACTTTCTTTGTCTCTCAATTAAAGATTCAAGCTGAGCCGTCAACTGAAACTGAAGCAACCCCCCCCCCCCAGGCTATATGGTAAAGCCCTTTATCGTGGACCATCAATTGGGTTTTCACAACCCCCTTCTTGATATCCCAGATGGTATAAGTGGTATTAATGCTTGAAGTATTAATACTCGGTGGTTAGACCTCGTTACGATCGAATGAGGTCAATAGGACACAATATTTACTGATTTTGCTATTGTTGAGCATGGAAACGCGTTCAATGGAAGCTTCTCGAACTTCCCAAAGACGAAGGTAGTTGTTGGAGGATACTAAAAGATCGATGGCCTTCATTGAAGCCATGGGATTAGGATGGAACATGAGCTTCATGGGAGGGTAAGGGTGATCGAAAGGTAGCCCCGAGTTAGTTTTAGGAATTAGAGTTTTGGTTAAGCTAGCCTAGAGAATTTCAACATAGTTTTTGTACTCCTGCGTTGCCGGAGGCCATGGTGGGCGACAACGAATGAAGACACAACCATGGCGAAAATGGGGTAGAGCGACTCATAGGTAACGAAATTCTCGGATCTGGGATTCGATTCTTGGGTTGAGTTATCTATCTTTGAAAGAAAATGAGTTAAAATTTGATTCTTAGGTAACTAGTTTTGTTCATTAGAATAAACATGTGAGTAGAGGAAAATTGGTTAGAATTTGAATTTTTAGATAACTAGCTTTGTTCATGAGAATAAATAGGCGAGTAGAGAGAACAAGGGAAATTGACGGAGGACCAAATTAGATAAAAATTGATGAAATTACTCTTATGACCTTGAAGATGATGGGTTTTACACAAAGGAATTGACGTATGACCAAATCAGGTAAAAATTAAATAGTTGAGGATTTTATTGGATTCAATCAATAGTCGATGACCAATTTGTGAATTTTGCTATAGTCGAACTACCATTTTGGGTAGTTACTCTTAAAAATATATCCTTATACTTTTTATATTTACACATTTTTCCATATTTCCTTTATACTTTTTAAAAAATGTTGCTTCTCCATTTCTTATTGGGAAAAAGTAGAAATAAGCTATCCAACTATTTGGAAAATATCAATTAAGCGATCAAATTTAAATAAGCTCCAAAAAGATTCATAAGACCAAAAAAGTGTTGCAATTACCTTCTTTAGCAGTAACTTACCAATTTTTACTTACCTGGATTGCCATGTAAATTTTTATTTTTAAATTTTATTCCATCATGGATCACAAAAATAAACATTGACTTTTTAAGAAGATCTCGTATGCTATCTTCTTCTTCATCACCGGAAGAATGCTGCCTTATTGATAATCTGAGCTTGTTGTTACCCAGATTTCGCTTCCACCTCACTAATGAAGAGCGGGTTCTACATGACTTAAACCTCAAAGCTCTCAACTTTCCTTTGTTAGCTTTCATCATCCTTAGATTGACAATATCTGCAAATTTGATCTTTGAGATTTGTCAAGCACATTTTGTTGGTTTCTGATATTCATTTCTGTTGTAAACAAAAATGTATATTTAATTTGAGCGTTTATTATATTCATGTGGTTCATATGGAGCAGGGCCGAATTTTGGGCTGTGCAAGCTGGGCTACAGCACAAGGCCCCAAATTTTTGAGGGCCCAATATTTAATTTTTACTTAGCTAGTTAAGACATTAAAAAATAAAAAGTTTGCAATCAATATTAAAAGATTCTAAATGGAGTAATGGTAAAAATGCAAATTTATTGTATTTCTTACTTAAGATTAAGATCAAAGGTTCGAATCCTACTGCTTCAACTTAGCATATTGATTTTAAAGATTACACTTTTGGGAGGGTCTCATTTATTTATAAGAACGGGGCCCCAAAAATAAAAAAAAAAACCGGCTCTGATATGGAGAGAAGTACTTCTTTAGCATAAGAGAGGTGAAGAACGACTGTGGGAACCGGTTTAGCAGAGCCATCGATAAAGACGAGAAAATCGCGATTTCTGGTGTGCTGCAACGCCTCGTTGGAATGAAGAAAACTTTAGTGTATTACAAAGGAAAACCTTCAAATAGTTCCAAAACTAATTGGATCATGCACAAGTATTGCACCTCCATTGCACAGGCCTCCAAAAATTAGGGGCCCAATTGTAAAAAAAAAAATTAAAAATTTTGTTTTTACAATTAGGGGGGGGGGGGGGGGAGATTCAAAAAAAAAAAATAAAAAATTATAACAGTTTGGTAATCAAATGTTTTGGACAACATTTTAAGAGTGAAATGCTAAAATATATGACACCGTTTATAATAGTATTTTGAATTAACTTTTAGAGAATTTTTTTTTTTTTTTCAAAATGTCCAAAGCTCTTCTATATAGAGGAGCTTGAGTCTCCTATTTGCTTTATGATCCAATTTTCTCACATGGGATGAGAGAGCAAAATTGAGGAGCCTCGAGTCTCCTCTATATGCCTCTAGAGGAGTTATAGTCAGCTCTCTTTCTTTCTCGATGTAGAAAATTTGAATTAAATAATATGGACTAGAAATTTTAATAAAAAATACATTTTTAATATAGTAAATTTATACTCTGTATTATTTATATATCGAATGTACATTATTTAATAATATACAAAATAATATACTTTCAATATACAAATAATATACATTTAATAAATTAAAAATGTAAATTTTATTTATGGTTCATATAACTGCGTGGACCATGATCTATGAAATAATGATGGGATGTACACTTTGTGGGCTTAACACCACTAAGAGTTTAAAATAATACAACTGACCCTATTATATTATTGTAATATCTGTTCATCTATACTTTTCTCAACCTGTTGAAGCACAAAGAGTCAATTTCGATATCTCCTCCACTGAGGCTCGAACTCATGACCTTTCATTTGAGGGAGGCCACTACATGCCATTTGAGCACAAGGTGCTTGGCGAGTAATTTATTTTTTAATATTACCTTACATAGTGTTTCGAAATATACTAATATCTGCTAACTTTTAAGTTTTAACTTAAGCTAGCTTATAAATTAGGTATATCAAATAAGGTATATCAAATAGAGCATTAGAGTAGGACAAAAATTAGCAATTAGCAATTTCTTAATACCAACTAATATTTAAAGCTAAATTAATTCGACCTATTCATTTTTGGGGCTTAATTTGGTCAGTTTTAAAAAGTTGAAAATGTTACTATCATCAGATCAAAAGTAAAACTAATCCTGATAATATTATACAAGAAAGTTAAGGTGGAAATCTACCACATTTCAAGTTCAAACCATGCCTTAAAGACACCACTTTAGTCAAATTATCTTACAATAGGTATCATCTGCAGTTTATCTAAGAGCAGATGTAAATCAATGCCAATCAAGTCCACCTAAGGTGGTACAGCCCCTTCCTTCCCACATTTCATTGCATCCTACTTCTTCATTGTCAACACCTTCCCTCTCATAATCCCACCACCCACCTCCATTCGCATCTGAAAACCGAATACCCAAACTTTCTATCAGAAGCAGAAACAATGGCTTGAAGCAGAAAATGTGTTAAGAGTCTCACATTGAAAAAATAAGAGAGAAACATAAAAGGTTATAAGATCATGGCTTAAACTAGCTAACTGATTGGATTCAGTCTTTTTAGTGTGGTTTGGCCAATGTGCATTATAGCCCAATTGACTGGCCTTGACCCGACCTTAGATTATAACACAGTGCTAGGGACAACTAGTTAGCTCACGATTGATTGAAAGTGGGAGGAATATCTGACTTACAATGATTGAAGTAGTTAGCTGGTTTCTCAACAGTGGCACGGCTCTTCCCTTTTCTGCTTTGCTTATTCTTTGAATCCCCTCCCAAAACTACCAGAACCTTTCGACCAGATTGCTCTTCATCATTACCTTGTAATCCAAAACATAAGATGTATAGTGATGAGGCAAATAAATAATACATGATTCTAAACTTCTAGTTCTGATTAGATGTTTTTCTTTTCCTAAATAGTTTTTAGCTAGGAAGGAGCTAAAATTCTAAAAGTGATGGAAATGTGCAACTATCCAGGTTTCATCCATAAACGCACAGGCCAAAAGCATTAATAATTAAAGCACCAAAACCACAGGGAATGGACAAACATAAATAAAGAATGGTTTTCCAGTTTGCAACAATCACAAAGACATGCTAAAAGCAGACGTAAATGATTAAATTTGGAAAGAAATTGACTAACCTTCGAACACATTTCTTCTCTTCTTTGATATTTCAGTACCTTCTGTGCTAGAAATCACAGCTTCATCACAACCGCTACCTCTATTGCCATGTTCTTCCCCTTTATCAGGGCGCTTGAGCTTTTCAAGTATAACGTCAAGAGCACAATGTTCACCTACATCTTTTCCCTTGCTATTTCCATTTTCTTTAGGGAATCTTATAGCGTCCTTGCTGCCCACTGGCGACAGAAATTGCTTCTCCTTCCTCTGTCAATATATTAAATCCCCCGTGTCCTTAAATTGAATAATCAAATATTAGACCCTAAAGAGCAACTACAACTGTTTTATATATATGACTGCTTGTAACCTTTGTACCAAAATATCCACCATGCTTCAATTAAATTCCTCTAGCAAAAGATTAATGGAATTTTCTCCCTATACTTCTGAAAATAAATCCCCAAAATTCAAAAGGGATAATTCTCATGTATTCTTATAACTCCCTCATCCTTAATTTTTCATTAAGCATCCTAAATACTAGGAAATTTTCCCCTTTTGCAAATCAAATTACAAAGTAGTATTGTGCTCTATTTTCCAGTATGCATGTCTCTGAATATTTTTACTAGATTCAACTAAAGCTTGAAAAACAAGAATAAACATACTCAGTTCAAGATTTCAAGAAAAGTACCTGAACTGAACCGGAAAGAACAGAACTTTTGTGCAATTTTTTGTTGAGGAAGTCCGAGAGAGAAATTTTGGGACACTTCTCACTGGGATTTTTGATTTCTACATCTTCATTGCTTCCATTTGACCTGAAATATTGACAAAGAAGATGAAATACCTAATGCCCAAATGCATAATACATTTGAAAACTTAATAGTTCTTTTCAGCAAAATAATGATAAAATATGCAATAAAACCTAATACCCATACCGAATTGAAGGGCGGAAGAGGAAAGTTGAAGGAATGGAGCGCTGCCCCACTGCGCGGATTGAAGGTTTCTTAGAGTTCATCCTTCTGGGAGAATTATACAACGAAACCCTGTTTATTGTTTAATACGATACATGAACTGACCCCGCTTTTAGTCCTTTGATTTTTAAAAATTAACAAAAATCGATAAAAATAAAAATAAAAATTGGCGCCAACAGAGAAGTTAATTGGGCTTCTAGGAGACTGGAGCCTGGAGGAGCCCAATTTTCAAACCCCGCCAAATTATCAATAGTTACAATTGTTAAACGAAACCAAATTCACTTTACATTGTGGACTATGATTTAAAAATTATGTGTGTTTATAACTAACAACTTGTATTTATGTAAATAAATCAAAAGCACATAATATGTTACTAGAATCACATAATATTTTAACTGGAGGCATATAACTGCATATAATGTGTATGCAGTTAAAATATTATGTTCTTAAAGTTAACATATCAAGTGTCTTCAATTTATTTATACAGACACATAATATACTAATTGCATTACATAATATGAATGTCATTTTGGACCGGGGTGCACAATACAAGGTGGATCCTAGTTTATGGTATAATTTGCCAAATAGCTATACTGGCACTTTGGATGGACCTTGGCCCAAAACGATATTGTTTCAACTGTCATGATTAACGAGTGTTGTTTCATTTTTCAAAAATCACGCGAAACATGTTTTTGAACATATTTAAGGCATATTATGAACATATAACACAGTGAATGTTGTAGTGTCTAGTTTATGAAAATTAAACTTTGAGTTTATGAACATGAGTGTCTAATTTCTGGACATTAAATTTTGAATTTCTAAACATATGCTCTATATTATCTAGTTTCTTAACATTAAGCTCGACGTTCTAAACAGATAAATGGTTAACATTGTTAACGGTGAAAATGAAAAAAAAAAAGGATTTTTAACAAAAACGACGTCATTTTAGACCAAGGTCTACCTGGTATGTTGAACCCTGGTGAAAAATAACATCATTTTATATTAAGTGTCATTTAATACAACATATTTAATAATATCAATATGTACTATATTCAAAGTATTTGTTCTATATGTCTATAAACCTATACATCCAAAGTTTCTAGCCTCCTTATTATCTCCTTATTATCGTAATAAATGTTCTTCTTTGCTGTAAAAAAAAAAGTCTATAAACCTAAATTTTAATGTTCATAAACACGAAATTAAATGTACATTATATGTATTTTCATTCACTCTATAGTGATATAACTATTATCAAATCCCTTCATTTAGTGGTTAGTGAATTATGTTAGTGGTTAGCGTTATCTTTGTATTAAGAGATTACCAAATTGTGGAAAATGTTTAATAAAATTAGTTGTTAATTATGATAATATATCAAATAACTTTAATTGTCAAACAATATAATGTCAAAATGAATGGTAATCATAATATATAATGGGCAAAATTAAAATGTCAATTTTGCCACTGATGTGTAGTGATGATACATATTTTTTTTATCAAGTAAACAACACCTTCCTCAATACAATAAACTCAACTCATGAATGATACAAATTTTGGTCTACATAAGTTGATATATATATATATTGCTGAAAATATAAAACACAAACTATAGTAATGCCCATATTATATAAATACTTCTTGTACTATATATAGCAATGTAGTCCCGCCTTCAAAATTCAGATGCAATGCTTTTATAAAGATAGGTTTCACACAAATGTGACCCTTTACAAAATTGAAGGTGCCATTACTACATCATTTTGGGCGAAACTCAACCCCATCGACGATGAGGCCACACTTAGCATAAAATTGTCTGTTATCAAACAACCTTGCTTTAACCTCATCACCATCACAATCTCCTTTGGTAGTCAAGAACTCCCCAATCTCTATCTCCATCCACTTGTCATCTCTCCACCGGGGAATTTTTCCTCGGAGAAACATAGGATCGTAGTTAGGGTACGCCCGGGACTTGAGGTGAACCACGCTTGCTTTCGCTTCGGCTTCGCTATCGCTCTCATGCCTCACAAATCGAACTGTAGCTTTCGCTGCTTCCAGGCCATGATACCTGGTTGCCACTCTGAACACTAGATATGCTGCATAGGTTGTTGCGGGGGACAACATTTGAGTTTGGATTCTGGCACGGATGTCTAAGAAGATAACGCTGATAATATTTGCCACCTCTGAGAATCTGTATGTGATGTAGGGGAATGTCTACGTTAGTGCTAATGTAGCAGCTAGCGTTAATAAGTAAAGGATAATAAACAAACCTCAAATGCACCTAATAATCTTAAAGATGACAGTCTCACGAGTAAAGAAGTCTAGGACTCAAGAAATAAGGCGTAAATCATCAAAATGATGCCTGACTATATTGATTTGATTGATTTAATCATAGCATTTAAAAACTATCTAATTTAGTCCTTTGACTATCTTTTTTTTTTTTAACTACTTTAATTTGATCATCCGAAGCATGAGACGACATATTTTGAAGATATAATGGTCACATCACTATTGAACTATTTAACTGTCATTTGTTTAATTTAACCATTTTGGTCCTCATATTTGACAATTGAGGACACCAAATTGGTTAAACAAATGGTAGTAAAAGGACTAAATCAATCAAATTAATATAGTCAAATAAGGAACCATTTTTGTAATTTAAACTAATATGAAAAAGAACATATATAGGAGATTAACTGTTCACTACCCTTCTTAAAAGATGGGAAGTGTATTCTTAAAAAAAAAAAATTATGGTGACAATTCCGTAAATAATTGATTAAGGATCCACGTCACTTGTTAATTAAAAGGGACGCGATTTAAAAAAAAAAAACTTTTATTTTTTGAAACATTTGAAAGTGCATTCGTAGATAATTGACAATGCATTTTGAAATTGTTTTTCAAAATGCACTCTCAAAGTATTTTTAAAATGCACTGTCAAACATTTTCATATTAACACCCGTAATTATAAAAATGTCACTTCGTATTTTCACATTTTTCATTAAATTTAAGCCTTTCATCATCCTAGACAGATGAATTAGATTTTTCCACATTTTTCACAAACAGTTAAAATTAGTCAAACAAATCAGATTTTAATTGATAAGTCATTTTCTAAACATCTCCAAATACATGATACAATTAAGTATGATATTTGTAAAAGTAAATAAGCAGGAACTAAAAACTTCACAAGAAATATGTTAATATTGAAAAACACAGACACAGACAGAACGTGTAAAAGGAAAGGGAGAGAGAAACCTGGAATCAGAGGGAGATGTCCACTCCATTTGCAACGAGGTAGTATCTCCCCATGAAATTATTTCTGTAGCTCCCAACATGTAGCATTTCTTCCCACTTCTTTTATCAACGAAAAACCTCTGTTCATAAATCATTAAATCTTGTCATACAACAAAAAATCATATAAGCTAGGAGAAATACGAGTAATAATATACTAAACAGGTGAACGGATAATTTTACCCCTTCATTTGACACCAATTTAACCAAGATTTGACAAAAGGACCAATATTGAAAAGAATTTGAAAGTCAATGATATAAATTGTCCAAATTAAAAGTGGGAAGACTAATTTTGAAAAATCAACATAATCGAAGGACTATTGCTGGAATTAACTCTTAAAAAAATTGAATGTATTATATTAGCGTATATTTATCTGTGAATAAAAAAAGGGTAAAATAATTCATTTAATTTGTAGAAAAAAAATTGATGAAAAATTGAAAATGGGATGGATATAGGAAATTTACGAGTTTGCCCTGGTCTAATAAGATAGGAGAGTGGCATAGGGCGAAGTAAAGGTCCTTCTTGGCGGCGTAGACAATAGGAGGGAGTGATCTTGAGATAATGCTTTGATAATCAGACGGCAGAAATTTCTCCCAAACGACATCTGAGTCGGCGGCGGACTTGAAGCTGGCGGACACAACCGATGATCTGGCTGCATCTTCCGGCGAGGTGAAGGAGATAATTTCCGCCACACAGGCTTCCGGCAACCTTGCAAAATGCTCCATTTTAGTCCACGCCTTCTTTCTTTTGCTCCAGGACCGATTATTTATTTATTTATTCATGCTATGAATACAAATTGGTCGGAGAAAGAAAGTGCGAATTGTAAGCCTGGAAGGCATGTGTTATTTGTCATTTATTGTATCAAACGGATAGGTAAGGACAATGGGTCAGCTGCCTAGTTTGACTGAAATCAAATGTTTGCATTGTACCTTGGACTTTTATATTTTCTATTTACAAAAAAAATGATTAAAATTTTGGTGGGGAGAGGATTAATTGGGTTGTTTGACTGATTCACATCATTAGAAGTATTTAATCAGAAAATATGGGAAAATTGGTTAAATACTCTCATAACTTTACTCAAAAAATTAATTAGACCTTTAAATTTTTAAGGAAAAAATATCAAATAGACCATTGAACTTTTACACATTATACAATTAAACCATCAAACAAAAAAGTGTGAAATTAAACTATCAAAAACTCAAAATTTGTGCAAACAACATTTTTTACAGGTTACCTCCAAGTTTTCATTAATTATGATGTCATAATTTTAAATTAATATAAAAAATTAATTTAATTATTTAAAAAAAATAAAAGAAAAAAATAATTTAAAAAAAAAATTCAGAAGGTGAAGGCAGTACCTTCTGAAATTTTTTATCTCCATCTCCATTTCTTGAATTTCAATCCCCATTCATGTTAAGTCAAAAAAAAAATTGGCATCCCTAATTCTTCTCTTATATAACTCTACTATCAAATTGTAGATAAATCATTGTTGCCTCAAAATAGATTAAGTGCCAACCGTTTAAAGGATGTGAAATTTGTTATAAGAATTTAAAAAGTTTGAGATGAGCGATTCTACATTTCTAGTACTAGAAAGGTGCCTTAGTCTTCTCAAAAAAAAAAAAGAAAGGTGCCTTAGTCCATTAATAGTGACATCACTAACAAACTCTAGAATCTTAGGCTAAAAACATCCTTGCATTAATGGAACTGGATGATGACAGGTTGATGCTAATTTTTTTTAATATCCATTTTTTTTTGTTAAATATATTATTATTATTATTATTTTATTATTATAGTTATTATTGTTAGGGGTGAGTTAGATTCGTAGCAATTAAGGATGTAAAGAAAGCAGTGATTGAATTGTAAATATGATGATGATATATTAAAAAAAGGAATGATAGTTTGAAAGGGAGATATTATTAA
>CM008339.1:32567862-32588936 GCA_002525835.2 Ipomoea batatas
TCTACTAATAGTTACGGAGTATTTGTATTTTACAATGCTGAGTTGAGTTAGATTTTGGCTTTTCTATACTGTTAATTTTGGCTTATTTGACTACTATTAGTTGTTTGATTTGGTTAAACAGTCAATATGAGTGTTTGATTAATTATATTTTTGTAACATTTTATTGTTTCAAAATGCTAAATTTTAAAAAGCCGTTCAAAGCAGTTTTTTTGATTAACATTTTGAAAGTCATTTTGCATATAAATATATAATTATATATCAACTAATAACTAACACAATTAGCTAACAGCTATTTACCAAATACATTTTTTTTGGCGGGCATAAATGGATAATGTCTTGTTTTAAATCATGTGTTGATGGTTGGTTGGTCCTATCTCGTGAATGTATGCCAGTATGTGGCTACATAGGTTTTTTTTTTTAAATTATTTTTTTTATCGTAATTTATTTATTTTTGTCGTATCTTTTTGTTTTTAGTAATTTATTTATTTTTGTCGGAAGGATGAGAAAGAGGAGGATGCCTCTTGCAAAATGGTATCTAAATTATATTAATTTCATCACTTTTTTTTTTTTGAAATCTATTAATTTCATCACTTTGTTTCTCAAATTATAATTTTATTTAATAATATTTTTTTACTACCAAAATTAGCTCTCGAGAAAAGTTTATTTAATAATATTCTTTAACTACCAACATTGTACCTATTTTAGTTCTCGAGAAATTCTATTTCATAAAAATTTTACATATTTTAATATCTAAAAAATTAAAATAAATACAAACATCATAATCACAGTCAAATACTCAAATGACATTATTAGAAATTAATTGTAGTCAATAAATTTTTCTTCAATGAGCTACTAGTCTAGAACTCCCTATTCCCCCCAGGTACTAGTCGACGGCCGAACAAAATAATAATAATATGGTGTTATGCTCTAAACCTTAAAAAAAAAAAAGAAAAAAAAAGAGCTAGGTGTCAACTCGATCAAGTTGGGCACTAAATCGACCAAATTAGGCGCTAAGCTAGCTGAATTTGGCACCTAAGCCGGATAACTAAAAGGCACCTAGGGGTGAAATCCCCACAGCCTAAGGGCGCCTAGTCCGATTTTTACAATATTGCAATAAATTGACAATAAAACAAAACAACAGAAAACAGTCACAAATGCTTAATGGAAAAGGTCAACAAACTATGGTCATGAGTGATGATTGACAATAGTTGAGGGAAAAAAATGGAAATGACTAGTTCAGTAAAAGATAATAAACTTATTACCCATACAATCCAAACTACTAAGAATAGCCTTTAACCTGAAAGGGAATCTATGAAGTTTTAGGGAAAAGAATGATCAAGAAATTGCAAATTGTATATGTATGCTCTGCTCACATCTAAACACACCTCTCCAGATAGGCTCAAACTTGAAACCATCAGCAGTGTACTTAGTATCTAACAAATTCTAATGGTCGAAAAGGCCATAACAGGAACAGGCATCAAGCCATCCTTTGGAGTCGAAAAGGTTGATGCAGTTTACACTTGTGCGTGTCATCTTCCTTTGAAGCCGAGAGCCTGAGAATGCTGGTGAAAGTATATAAAGCTAACACAAACTCGTTTTGCGTGAGACCTTGACAGGGAAAAGAATGAAAAATGCACTTTTAACTGTGGATTGAGTAACAGGTACAAGTAGTCGGCCCTCATTCCAAATGTTTCATGTTGTCGTCTTGGACAGATAAGAACATTGATGAATGATCAGCACATTGTGTGGAAGACAGAAGACCCATATACACTGAAAAGGAAACCATTGGGTTGAGAATTTTTATCAAACTTAAAGAATTGAAGCGTGAATTTTAAGTAATAGATCAGATAATTCATTAGACATGAATACCTCTAGAGACCTACTTAAATTGTCTTAGCATTTTTCGTGTTTCATACATGGAAAATTAAAGATGACGGAACCCAAATGTGGTAAATGAAGTGTTTAATTCTACATGGCTGCATATACCTAATTGGCAAAAACCTAAATGGAGCTAAAACACAGCAAGAAGAGAGATCTTTCCTGTTAAACAATTATGGGAAGATAAACAAAACCATAGAAACAGCACAAACTGGGCACTCCAAAACTTCACGTGCACTATTTCATTTTACATGAACTATTGTGAGAATGGGTCCACAACGTGTAAAAAACTATCAAGTACAGTAGAGGTGGTGTCAAAGTAATAGTGGATAGACAATACAATAAAGTGCATAGTGTTCTCTATTTTCTGAATTGCAAGCCAGGGAAGAAGAACACAGCAGAGCAGAAAATTAAAAATGAACTTATCAAATAACATAAAGTAAAAAATAATGGAAGAAATAAAACTAGCTAATAAGGAAAACACATACAGACCAATTGATTCAACATGAAAAAGCAATGTACAAACTAGCTAATAAGGAACAAAGCATATAGAGTAATTGATTTATCTGATTCAACATGAAAAAGCAGTGTACGGGTTACAAAGTAGAGAGTTCATTTAAGAAAATGTGATTAAGAAGATTGCAAGTCGAAATGGAAATTGACAGATTGCAGTAGTACAATAGAGTCAAACTAGAAGTTGCACTTTAGCTACAGAAAACTAATCACTGTAATTGCAAATTGAACTTGTAGTCATCTGTTCCCAAATGTGACAAAAAGGTCATCATAGGAAATTAATTTTGTATACCCAGTAATTGCAATAGAACTCGATCTACCAAATAAATCAAAAGAAAAAGGATTTCTCATTACCTACAGATTCAAGACTATTGAAGATGGTGTAATCTTAGCTCTCATGCTTTGCATGTCGAAAATCATATTGATCTACGTTCCGCAGTGGAGCAGTAGTTTCATTCCGGATCCTCTTGATGTTAGGGCTCAACAAGCCCCTGTGCTTAAAACCGTACAAGTTAAGAACTTGATTATCCGCAAAATTGAAAGCTCTTTCCATGCTTTTCACGCATTTCTCAACCGGGAAATCCCCGAAGCTCCCACATGCCTTGCATCCCACAAAATGCGTAACAAATGGCCATCTCTCATCACCAAATCCAGGATGGTACTTCTCCATCACCTCCTCGTACCTATCCACCAATCCCGCCCAATATCCATGCAAATAATACGAGTTCTCAAGAAAAACTTTATCCATCCACTGATCCTTCTCCGACATGAGCAAATATATCAGTGCAGATTGATCATCAGCTTCAAATTCTGGTCTACCCTTTAAATTCGCCGTCAAAGTCTTCCCAGATTCCTCACGAATAGGTCCTTTAGGCCCCATTGGAGCCCAAACATCCAACAAATCTAGTGCCCACTGTGAATTCCTAATGAGAAAACTACCCGTACTCAATGCAGTCCATGACTTCTGATCGAACAACAAATCCTGGTAGCCATGGATAACAAGATTATGGCTATCATATTTTGACAGAGGGATCTCAAAAGCCATATCAGTGAAGAAAGCATCACTGTCCATCCACCAAATCCACTCGATTTCGGGATGGGAAAGCATTAGCCTCCTTATCAAAGGCAATTTGGCCCAGTGGCCGTCCATTTCCCTATCCATATTGGCCGAATTATACACAATCTCAATCCCATGAATCCTGCAATAGTCAATTTTATTCTTCACACCCTTCAACAAGTAATGATCCCCAACCGGGTTCTCACAAGGGGTCGGTGGCGACCCGGTAACAAGCAAAACCCTAGGTTTCCCCTTCACGGAATTAGGAAATCCGGGGTGTCTCTCGAACCATACCTTCCGTTGTTCGTCCCATCCGGTGATTTTGGGGCCCAGCGAGAACGTCTCGTTCGGGCTGAGGAACCGATCCGACTGGCCCTCCGGATCGTCCGGGTCCTTGTCGGACCGGATCTCGTCGAGGATCCGGTTGGTCTCGTCGATCAGATACGTGTTCTCGAGGTCAGCGTCGGAGGAAGCGAGGTTGCCGACGCCGATGGTGCCGCGGAGGACGAGGATGGTGACGAAGCCGCAGAGGATGGTGATCTTGACGTTGTTGAAGGTCCGCTGGATCTGGCGGCCGCGAGGGACCTGGGGGCTGGCTCGGCTCCTGGAATCTCCATTCATGGCGGCTCCGGCGTCGTTTGCGGTGGTGGGCAGCGCTCCGGCTCTCTTTTGAGCAGAGAAACCGCTGTCTTGGCCCATCTAGCGCGTAGGTGGGTATGTGAGAGAAAGCTGGGGTACGAAACCTCTCTTTCTCTCTCTCTCTCTTTCTCTCCCTACAATTTCGAAGTGAGTGTAAAGTGTTACTGTGATGGTGGCACTTTCATGGAGCTAAATGCGCGTGCTTATTATCATGAAGAAGAAGAAGAAGACGAATCGGAGAAGAAGCACCGACGGGAGGGATTTATTTATTTATTTATTTATTTGTGATTTTTAATTGCTTAAAACTATTTTTTAGGTTTAAGTTTGTTGTTTAGGTTTTGAAAATGGACAAAGAGACAAGACAATACTGCTGTTTACTTGCTGGATTTAGCGCGTAATTACGAAGGAAGACACGTTCTCTTCCTCCGCCATTTTTACAAGTTCGGTTACACCACATTACTCGTTTTACAATACTCTCTTTTTGACCATCTTTTCATCAAACCAACTTTTTTTTTAAAAGTCATTCAATTTTAATTAAAAAAATTATTAGGGTCACACTTGTGTGAGACCGTCTCACGGATCTTTATTCGTGAGACGGGTCGGGTCGGGTCAAAGCACCATGCAAATGTCATACTTTTATGTGCTGTCATACTTATATGCTCAAATATAACACTAATCAAGAATACAATTTTTGTTACTTATAAGAGAAAAAGTAATACATTTTTTATAATAAGTAATGTTGACAAGTGCCCCTTACTTATAAGAGCAAATATAATACTTTTGAGGGAAAATGTAATATTTTTAAATCGAAATGTAAAAGTATTGTATTTTCCCTTAAAAGTATTACATTTACCCTTACAAGTAACATAAATTTTATTCCTGATTAGTATTGCATTTGAGCATATAAGTATGTCATTTGTGCATATAAGTGTTACATTTGCATCTTAACCCGACCCAACCCGACCCGTCTCATGGTGAGACGGTCTCACACAAGTTTTTGCCAAAAAATATATATAATTAAGTCATCAAATTCTAAAAAGCTCTAAATTAAATAAGTGATTGAACTTGAAAAAAAAATGATGCAATTAAACTATTTTGAATCACAGTTGCGTGAGACTGTCTTACGAATTCTTATTCGTAAGACGGATTAAATCATGTCAGATCAATGAATAGTAAGTAGAACAGATAAAATGTGACAGGGGAGTATTATTTATATGTGGGAATTAGAATAAATGGTAAAAAAGACAAACATTACTTCTAAATGCTATTAATTAAATTAAGACTTAAACACAAATTTAACAGCCAAGAACCTTATGCTCAGATGACATATAGTGACTCTTTCATATGGGATATTATGAAATTGAGTCTTAGTGGATGCAGTATTGACTCTTTGTGTTTTAATAGGTAGTATTAAGAAAAACAAATTTAACACACTATTATAATTATTACTCCGTATTTGTTTTTACATCTTAATTTTGTCACTAGAATTACTTTAAAATTATAATTCTAATATATTGTAAATGTGTTTGTTATTTTTTACATTTTTTGGATTAAATAAGAGGGTAACACCCAAAAAAACAACAACTAGGAGCTGGCTCCCATATTAACTCTAGAAATGTTTCGCCAATGAAATTTCGCACCCATTTGATATTCCCGAACTTTATCCCTCAGCCCACTTGGAGCTTCATCAAACGTGGTTAGGCCCAAAGGTTGAGATAGAGCCTGTTTAGCAAGCATGCATGTCGGCAATTCGATTCTACTCTCTAAACACGTGACAAAACTTGATGTTAGTGAAATACTTTGCCATCCCGAAGCACCTGGTTATGATATTGCTTTGATGGCCATGCAATCTGCTTACACCCCGGAAGCGATCAACTCCCCCTTTGGCAATTATTTGTCAAAACTAAACACATACATTCTTTTTTTTTTTTTTGAAACACATACATTCTTAAGGCGCGAAAAATAACAATCAATCAAAAATAGTAATTTCATTAAGATGTGCCTTAAGATATGTTGTGTTAACATGCAAAGCTATTACAAACCTATAATTAATTATGCCAAGATAAGTCATTTTCATGAAACATCATTCACCAATCAAGAACCAACCAAGAAAATATTATCTCATCCATCCAACCAACTAATAATGTAAGAGAATTATTCCAATAGCCAAAAAATCCAATAGTCAAAATAACGAACTAACTAGTATAGTTTACCATTGTTCACCATCTAAATAAGAATTAAAACATCACCACATTACCGAGTTTTGCATGCTTCCCCTCAACAATTATTGTGATACTGTAACTAGCATGTTGGCTAAATGTTGACAAATTAATTCTGCAACACATAGCTTCACTGGTCCAGTACATGAATTATATGAAGATTAGTTTAATGCATACAAATGAAGATTAGTTTAATGCATTCAAATGAAGATTAGTCTAATGCAACAAATTGGCCTACACATATGAATTATGCAAATTGGACCTACACCTACTATATTCAAGATTATTCATGCTCTGCATGAATTGAAAGTTTGGATGACATATTCAAAGCAGTTGTTGGCTATTTTTGGTTTCCTTCGAAATGCAGTACGTGGAAGAAAGATATGGAGCTACAGACGTGGAAAAAAACAATGGAGCTACAACCACACGTTCGTATAGTTATATTCCTAATTCTCAGGATTATATTCCTATAAATTGACATCTTGTAATACCAATCAAAATGAAGTTTTCAGACACAATTGAGAAATATTCTACTTAGAAGAAAACTTCAAGAAGCTGAACGGAGGAAAATTCGAAGTGGTACGACTTCAACGATTAAAATTGGAAAATCAGGTTCATTACAATTTGTGTAATTTGTAGAATTATCTCAAATTGTAATTCTTTATTTTTCAGGAAGTTACTTACAAGATTATTGACTCAAATAGGTGTTAGTCCTAGTTTGTGTAATTCATTGAATCTTGTAAAGTGTAAAAACTTAGAGTTGCGCTTGGCTGAAAAGTATTTTGGGTGTGACCCCGCAGAATAGAAGGCAGTCTTCAACTGCGTTATCAAATAACTGTGTTCATAATTATTTGTCTCTTATTCTGTAATACTTTCCAAATTTATTTTTGAGATTGGTTTCTGCGATAATTAAATTCAGTAGTGAACGTACATCCTTGCATTATAAACTAACAATTGGTATCAAAGCAGTGTCGCTCAAATTACTAGCGAGATCATAGGGATATTCGAGTTAAACTTTGCAGGATGGAAGATGGGGCATCAATTTCAAGGCCTCCATTATTGAAAAGTGTTAGCAATTATGCTTTTTGGAAGGCAAGAATGATGGTGCTCATAAAGTTGCTAGATGAGGAGTGTTGGGATTCTATAGAAAATGGTTGGAACCCACCGACTATCACTGAACAAAATGAGATAAAGAAAAAATTAGTGATCAGTTGGACATTTGAGGAGAAAAAGTTGTCATCAGCAAACGATAGAGCCTTGAACGTAATTCATAGTGCCATGAGTTCAGACTAATTTATGCTTATATCCGCCACAGATTAGGCAAAGGATGCATGGGACGCACTAGAAACTCATTTTGAAGGTACTGGATCTGTGAAAGTATCCAAAATACAGATGCTCATGTCCCAATATGAGAGTCTACGGATGGAGGAAATAGAAATTGTCTCAGAGTTCAGTGCTCGTGTCAAAAGCCTTGCAAACAATGCTTTCAACCTACGGGAACCATTTGATGAAGAAAGGATGGTTCGTAAGGTGTTGCAGTCTCTACTTCCAAAGTTTAAAATGCAAGCAATTGCTATTAAACAATCCATAGACTTGAAAACGAGTTAATTCCAGCAAATGTCCTCTGAGTATAGTGATTTTCCAAAATTGGTCCTTGTCTTTTAATTTGGACAAATTTGACACTTAACTATCAAAATCTTTCCAATGTTGGTCCTTCCGTCACATTACAGTTATTTGGACGTCAAAATAAGGGGTGGTAAAATGTCATTTCATTTGCTAATTTTCTTCTTCCCCTTCATTCCACCATGGCTTTCAGCAATCTTCTTCCCCTTCACTACCTTCTTCCTCCAATGGCGGTAAGAGCCACCTCCAGCTCTGGTTGACCTCATTCCGTCGCATGATCCTCGAAGCCGTAAGTTGCGGCGGCGAAGGCGCTGTAAGACAAAAACCATCATGCTAATTGTCTTCGTCCTCTCCATTCCACTGTAGCTTTCAACTTATAGTAGCGGCGATGGAGTCAAGAACAGGAGTGTGGTGTCTCCGGGAGAATGAGCCACAGGTTTGAACAAGGATTTTTTTTGCAGCTTTCTTGAGCTTTGAGAACTCTCCTCCGATAGTCATTCCCAGCGGCGGCGACACATGGTTTGCTCCGACGGTTTTCTTTACCGCACACTTTCTCACGACAAGCAAAACGACATTTATGCCACTGAAAAATATGTTGTAAAGAAGGCAAAAAAAAAACGTGAAAGAAGTTCATGCGTCATTGCCGATGGCGAGATTGAGCAGAGCGTAGAGGGAGAAAATGTGGGATGCGGGGTTGGCGGCGTCAAGCAGCGCCACCAGCGGCGGAATGGCTCCGAGCAGAGCTAGCGAGTGTTGCACGGGCCTCAGAGTCGTCCTTGGTTAGCATTCGGATTCGGACCTCCTTGGCTCCCTCCAATATGCCGTCGGCCTCGCTGCTCTACAGCCGCTTCGTACTTTTGGAACATGCTTTATGATCAATTTCAATTTGAATTGTGTCCTGGAAGTCTAGATGGTGCACTGGATTTTATGTTCTGGCCTGGAGGCATGGTGCCAGGTGTTCATCTCTCTGCAAGAAGTTTCTATAATTCATTGGTCACTGGTTTGTCCATTTAGCAATGTAACTGTGTTGTGGTTTGACTCTGAATTGCATGCAGCAATTAATTCCCAAATGCACATAGGGTTTTACCAATATAATGCTTGTGGGTGAATGATCTTGCATTAAGATTCATTTTCCTTAGTTTGCATAATACTTGTACTTTTCCCATTTGCTTCTTATTTATGCAAAAATTATAGCTCCACTTGCACATCAATCTAACCTGATTTGCAATTGTAATTCAGGGTATGGGCTATAAGGGTGTTCAGGCATTTCTAAATTTTGCATGATAAGTTGAAAGCTACAGTGGAATGGAGAGGAAGAAGACAATTAGCATAATGGTTTCTGTCTTGTAGTGCCTTCGCTGCCGCAACTTACGGCTTTGAGGATCATGCGGCGGAATGAGGTCGCCCAGAGCTAGAGGTGGCTCTAACCGCCATTGGAGGAAGAAGGTAGCGAAGGGGAAGAAGACTGCTGAAAGCTATGGTGGAATGAAGGGGAAGAAGAAAATTAGCAAATGAAATGACAGTTTTACCCTTATTTTGACGTCCAAATAACGGCAATGTGACGGAAGGACCAACATTGGAAAGATTTTGATAGTCAAGTGTCAAATTTGTCCAAATTAAAAGACAAGGACCAATTTTGGAAAATAACTATACTCAGAGGACCTTTGCTGGAATTAACTCACTTGAAAACACTCATGCTAGATGCGTTGATGGGCAATCTACAAACTTTTGAGATGAAGTTCGAAGAGGAAGACAAGTATTCGAAGAAAAATAAGGGAGTAGCTTTTGGTGTAACTACACAAAATACTAGCTCAGATTCTAAATGACTTTGACAAAGATACACAAGAGGAATAGCAAACCAACTTTGTGGCATTTCACGATAATATATATCACCCAGATGATATAGAAGAACGTGTTAACTTTGAAAAATTCTTCAAGTGTGTAGATCAAGAAGAACCAAAGCTCAAGAAAGTGTCATGTCGTGAGGCTGACTCTCAATCAGAAGATGAAGATGATCTAGCAAAAGTATACGAAGAACTCTGCATAAGTTGGTGTAAGGTAAGTAAATTAAATAATTCTTTGCGTAAAGATGTTAAGAATCTTGAAGAAGAAAACTTGAAACTAAAATCTTCGATAAAGATACTTGAAAACGAGATAGGAATAAAAGATTCTAGTGAAAGGTCTTTACAAAAGGAACTGGAGCACTTGAGGAAACAAGTCCGGATGCTGAACACGGGTACCGACCAGTTAGATGAGATACTAAGAACAAATGGACAATCTTTGACCAAAATGGTGTTGGGGTATGTTGAAGGAACAACCAATCAATCAAAGATTACTTGGGTGAGAGAAAAGACAATAAAAGTAAGGAAAAACAATAACCACCTTTACAATAAAAGTTGTTTTAGGTGCAACAAACGAGGGCATGGTTGGAAGTGGTGTAAAGCACTAGAGCTGAAATTGAAAAAGTGTGGAGACCCAAGATCACATGTATGGCAACAAAAAATCAATGTCAGCTAGTGTGTTATCAACATGGTACTTCGACAACACAAAGGGTATTTGATAAATGTAACATATGCACATGCTGGTAAAGTCACTTTCAGTGACGGAGAAAAAGGGAAAATCATTGGACGAGGAACGCTCGACACAGAAGGTATGCCTAAACTTGAAAATGTGTTTTTGGTAGAAGGTTTAAAAGCCAACTTGATTAACATAAGCCAATTATGTGACCAAAACTTGCTTGTTAGTTTTACCAAGAAAAAAATGCAAAGTGTTTGATACTCAACAAACATGTGTCATGGAAGGGATTAGAACAGTTGATAATTGTTATATGATCAAATATGTGCTCATGTGCAATAGTGTCACAACCAATGAATGCACAAATTGGCATTACAAACTTGGACACTTAAATTATCATGACATGCATGGAATAGGGGTGAGCAAAAAATTAAGACCGACCAAAAAATCGATGATTGATAACCGAAAATTTGGGTTATCGATTATTACGTTAAAAAAATATCGGTCATTTCGGTTTTTCAGTCGGTTATCGATTTTGTGCCAAAAAAAAAAATAAAACCGACCGAAAAACCAAGGAGGAAGTCCACACGTTTTGACTTAGCCCATTACTTTATGCTATCTAATAGCCCAATACTAATTTACACTATAAATTTAATATATAAAATTTCAATCTCCATAGTCTCGTCCATAAACCATAACTACTTAGAATGTATTATGGTTCAGTGATTCTAGACTTCTAGGGTTATGAAATCATAGGGATTTAGGGCTTATTTCTACAGCTACTGCCTACTTGATATAAGTTTCTTCGATAGATTTTTATTAATTACAAAACATATATCATATATGTTATATGTATGTAGTAAACTAGTAATGCAGATTGCATTATGCATGTATGAATGTATGATGTATCTAAAGTTCCAAATAACTATTTTAAGTTTTAGCTATAATCCTATATATACTATTCTGTTGCAGGCTGCACTGAAAATATATTAATTTACAGATTTACAGATTAATCAAAGATAATCAAAGAAGTTTATTAATCAATTTTATGATCAATTTACACTATAAGTAGTTTCAATTAACTATGCATTATGGTTAATTGACTATGCATTATGGTTTTATATTTGTTCAAAAAAAAAAAATTAACTATGCATTATGGCAGTAAGCTATTTGGACTTTGGAGCATTACTTTTAAGTTGGAGACTTGGATTTGTAATTTGATTACTTATGGAGTATTATTTTCTATTTTGTACTTTTAAGTTTTAAGATTGTGTTTGCCTGTTTGGTCTTTGGAGTGTGGAAATTGCAATTTTGGACATTTAATTTTGAAATGTTTAAGTGATTGACTATTTTAACTAGTAATGTGTTTTTAGTGTTTAAATTTTTGAGTTCAGACTAAATTTTTTGAGAAATTTCAGCCTGTAACGTAATTAAGTTCGGTTAAATATAATCGACCGTAACCGATTGAAAATTTCGGTTTTCGATCAGTTCGGTTACGAGCATTGGTTCGGCTATTTCGGTCGGTTATAGGAAGAGTACAAATTTTTTTGTTATTTTGGTTATTAACCGAAAATGGATCGAAACCGACCGATGCTCACCCCTAACATAGAAAAGTTAGTTAAAGCTAGAGTAGTCAGAGGACTTCCAAACCTCACAATCACAGAGAAACCTAGATTGTGTGGACCATGTCAAGAAGGCAAGCAAACCAGAGTGCATCATAAAAGGCTAGTACACATTTCTACAATTAGAGCTCTTGAACTACTACTCATGGACCTAATTAGTCCAACTCAAGTAGAGAGTATAGGAGGAAAAAAATATGTGTTAGTATGTGTAAATGATTTTTCACACTTTACATGGATTGACTTCCTAAAAGAAAAATCTAATACATTTATTGCCTTTGAAAAAATTTGTTTGAGATTACAAAGAGAAAAGGAGACACAGATTGTGAAAATCAATAAGATAAAAAGTGATCACGGTAGGGAGTTTGAAAACAATGCTTTTATCAACTTCTATGGCAAAACTGGCATACAACATGAATTTTCTGCTCCTAAAACACTGCAACAAAACAGGGAAGTGGAAAGAAAAAATAGAACTCTACAAGAAATGGCAAGAGTAATGTTAGTCACAAAAAATATCTCTCAGAGATTTTGGGCTGAAGCAATGAGTACATCATGCCACATCACAAGCAGGGTAATGTTAAGATTAGGTACTAAACATACTCCCTATGAACCGTGGAAAGGGAGAACCCCGAATCTAAAGTATTTTCATGTGTTTGGAAGTAGATGTTACATTTTGAATGATAGGGAACAGAGAGGCAAGTTTGATGCTATAAGCGACGAAGGAATTTTCTTAGGATACTCAACACAGAGCAAAGCCTATAGAGTATTTAACAAGAGAACCAAATCCATCATGGAATCAACAAACGTGGTAGTTGATGATCATGTGAGCCAAAAACATGATGACGATGATGAAGAAGCACAAGAAAAGACAACATGTTTGAGAGAAACATCAGAAAAGGGAGAAGAAAATGCACTGTCAACCGAAAATATGGAAGACAAAGAAAGCTCAGACATAATTCCATCCACAAGAATTCAGAAAAATTACCCAATTGACAATGTGATTGGAGAAATCACATCAGGGGTTAGAACAAGGGGCAAAGAGAAGAAAAACTATCGTGAGATGATAGGTTACTCATGCTACATCTCAATGATAGAACCAAAAAATGTGTGTGAAGCCCTTAAAGATGAGTGTGGGATACATGCCATGCAAGAGGAACTACTCCAATTTGAAAGGAATGAGGTATGTGACTTAGTACCAAGACCCGAGAATGTACATGTCATTAGTACTAAATGGATCTTTAGGAACAAATCAGACAAAAATGAAATAGTTGTTAGAAATAAAGCTCGTTTGGTAGCACAAGGGTATTCACAGATGGAAGGCATTGATTTCGAAGAAACATTTGCACCAGTAGCAAGGCTTGAATCTATCAGACTTCTCGTCTCCATCGCATGTTCACTAGGGTTCAAATTACAACAAATGGATGTCAAGACAACGTTTCTAAACAAATATCTCAAAGAAGGAGTATATGTTGCACAACCTAAAGGGTTTGAAAGCTCACAACATCCAGACCATGTGTACAAGTTAAAGAAACTCTCTATGGACTAAAGCAAGCACCTAGGGCATGGTATGAAAGGCTTACTGAGTACCTAATCAAGAAAGGATATACAAGGGGAAGTGTTGATAAGACACTATTCATCAAAAGGTATAACTTTGATCTTATAATTGCTCAAGTTTATGTTGATGATATTGTGTTTGGATCAACATCTGCAAGTCGTGCAAACAGTTTTGTGAATCTCATGCAAGATGAATTTGAAATGAGCATGGTAGGTGAACTAGCCTACTTTCTAGGGCTACAGATCAAACAAACTTCTGAAGGTATGTTTGTCTCACAAACCAAATACGCTAGCAATCTGGTAAAAAGATTTGGACTCGACACTTCTAAATGTTTGCGAACTCCATTTCCCACACACACGAAACTACAGCGAGATGAAATAGGCAAAAGTGTTGACTCAAGTCTATACCGGAGCATGATAGGCAATTTGTTATATCTAACTGAGAGTCGCCCCAACATTAGTTTCAGTGTTGGAGCATGTGCTTGATATCAGGCAGATCCCAAGGAATCACACCTGACTGTTGTAAAGCGTATCATAAAATACATAAAAGGCACTGTAAATTTAGGTATTTGGTACTCAAATAGATCAAACACTCAACTTGTTGGTTTTACAGATGCATATTGGGCTGGAAATATAGATGACCGAAAAAGTACATCAGAGGGTTGTTTTTACTTAGGTTCAAATTTAATATCTTGGTTAAGCAAAAAACAAAACTCCATATCCCTGTCAACTATAGAAGCAGAATATATAGCTGCAGGGAGTAGTTGTGCCCAATTACTCGGGATGAAACAAATGTTGGCAGATTTTGGTCTTTCACAGGAAGTAATTACATTATACTGTGATAATTCGAGCGCTATCAACATCACAAAAAATCTAGTATTACACTCCAGAACAAAACACATAGACATTCGACATCATTTCATTCGGGTGCTTGTAGAAGACAAAATCATTTGCGTGGAATATATTCATACAAAAAGCCAACTTGTTGATATATTCACAAAAGATTTGGATGGCAACAGGTTTGAAACTCTCAGGCACAAACTGGGATTGTGTACATTATGTTAATTTCCATTTAAAAAAAAGTTTTTTTTTCTTCGCTTGCGTTTATTGGTTATCTTACTCAAATAAAATATTTAATTTTTTTTCTTTCTCTTCCGTTTTAGCACTAACATTGCAATTAATATATAAAATGTTTTTCTATTTCCTCAAACAAGTGTGTTTAGTTTGTTCATAACTAAAATTAATTTGTCTTTTATCATTTTCTAGTTTTAATTCAGTGTTATCCATAAAAAATAAATAAAAAAAATAAAAACAATTTTCATGTTATTTTGTTTCTTTTCTTCCTTTTAATTTTCTTAATTTTTGCTTTCTTTGCTTTGACAGATTCTCGTCGTTTTCTTTTCTTTGTTTAAAAAAAATTATTAGATTTTTTGTTAGACTTCTATGCTGTATTTTAGGCCTTTCATTCTCTTTACTTTACTATTCAAATCAAACTCAAATTCTTGCATGTGTACATATTTTTTTCTTCTTGATAGGCGATTAAACAGATTTCTATTCTCTTCCATGGCTCCTAATCTACAACTTAGCCTGGGAACCGTAAATAGAGAAAAAACAACTAAGAGCTCTGGGAAGGAAACCACCACTACTACCAAGGACAAGATCACAGATGGTTCAATCTCTCAAACCTTTGATTCGTCTGAGTACAGCTCAGAACCCATATACGATGCTGTTGAAAACTATGTAAGCAATCCCTCTACAAACAATGAAGAAGATGATATTCCAAATAGTTTGAACAAATGCACTGTCAAACGGAGACTCAACTTCAACATTGTTGCTGACAATGAAAGTACTACGCATTCATCCTTTCCTAGGGACAATCCACCAAATGTGCATGTTGCCAAAGCCGAAGGACAACGACTAACTATCCCTATCTATCCTCACCGAATGACTCGGTCCGCCACATAACATCGTCAAGAAGCCTTGTTAAAATCCATCCCAGTCAAACCAGTGATATAGACATTGGCCAACAACTTCTCCGTTCCAGATAAGTCCAGAATTTTTTATACTGATGACTTAAAACCTGCATTCGATCTCATGATAACAAAAATTTTTATCTGTCAACGAAAACTTCTCCTTGATGATTTTAACCTACACACTGAAGTCATATGGTTACTTGAAAAAGTTGGTCTGTTGCAGACTGTTGTTATAATTGATAAGTTTGTCAAAACAGTGGTATGTGAATTTTATACAAACCTAGTGCCGGAATTGGGCGTTCAGCAAGGGAACGTTTTTCTACGAGGACGGTTTTATGATTTTAATCTGATCGTGATTAATTTCCTATTTGGTTCACCAAATATAAATGATGACTACATTGTTGCATATGAATTGACTGGTGGGATCAAGCATTTATGGACAACAAAAGATACTGTGTAATCGGCCATTCTCACTCCAACATATGCATTGTTTCATAAAGTTGCCTTGCATAATTGGATGCCAACAAAGCACAAATGCTATGTCAAGGCGTCATTAGCTGTGTTTTTTGCCCAAAATTGCAAATGGCGTGAAGAATAACTTAGGGAAGCTATTGTTTGATCAAGTGCTTGAAGCTCGCGATGGTAAAAGAAGGAGAAAGGAACTCATTCTTCCTAACATGATTTTTAATTTGCTAGTAATGCAGGGATTCCAAATCAAAAAAGATGATTGTTTTAAGACAAAGGCAGTACCCATTAAAGTATACTCACGCTTACTAATCCACGATCATGCCGAGGACATTGGAGTCACGAAGTTTACACCATCGTTTCCCAGGAGTCATTGAATTATTAGTTTCCTTCACGAAAAATTGACATGGATTGCTGATCAACAAGAAATGCTACAAGCTAGGGAAAAGATTACAAATGCTTTATTGTCCTCACTATTATGGGACTCTACTACACCTGCCAGGCCCTCGCAACATACTACTAACTCATCTACATCCTACCTAGGTTATACACCACTAGCACCGGGTGACACAACTAAATCTCGAGTTGTTTGACTCCCCAAATGGTAACCATTGATCTGTTTCATTTGAAAGTTCAAATCTAGTTGGTATGTCAATAATTTCTTCTAGTTCCAATAAACTCTTCCAATGTGACTAGATGTAGATGTTGATATTGCTAGGGCTCCTTACATTTGCTCCGTATATTGAATTTGTATGCAATGTATGCCAAGCTGTCAACAGACTCCTACTCACACTCTTGAAATGAATATTATTGGTTTCGAAATACCCGGAAAAAAAATGTGTCACCTCTGTTTACAGCCATATATACTCATGAGAATTCCCACATTTTGCTCTCACATGATACATAGCTATTACCTTTCTCGTTGTGACTGAGGATTAGTCGGGTGAACCTGGACCGTAAAATGGACAGAGAAAGACCCAGACACCTCATGGATAAAAAAAATCGAAAAAAAAAACAAAAGTACAAAAATTGTTCTTTTGGCACATTGCGCTTCCTGTATGGAAAATCAAATTTTCTTTGCATGTTAAACATGCTACATGCGAATCCCACGTACACATAAAATTTCCACACATACAGATCCAATCTTTTGAATACATTCATAGCCTTGCTCTATATTGATAGTACATCTGTCACCATCTCACAAACACCTATTCTCCTCATTGGATGCAAATTCATTACGGGTTTTTGTTTGGCCGCTTCCTAATGATACTCAATCTAGTTACATTCGATGAATTTATTGTTCGTGATAGAAATTTATGGCTTACTAATTGATTTTACTATCTTCGAAAGTGGATTCTTTAGCACCTGTTCATTAAAAGGGGGAGTACGTTCCACTCAGTGGGAGTACAATTAATTTTGATCAATATATGCAAAAGGGGGAGTTTGTGATACTCTAGCTAGCATGTTGCCTAAATGTTGATAAATTTATTCTGCAACACATAGCTTCACTGGTCTAGTACATAAATTATATGAAGATTAGCTTAATGCATGCAAATGAAGATTAGTCTAATGCAGCAAATTGGCCTACACGTATGAATTGTGTAAATTGGACCTAAACCTACTATATTCAAGATTATTCATGCACTGCATGAATTGAAAGTTTGGGATGACATAGTCAAAGTAGTTGTTGGCTATTTGGTTCCGTTCGAAATGCAATACGTGGAAGAAAGAAATGGAGCTACAGACGTAGAAGAAAACAATGGAGCTACAACCACACGTTCGTATAGTTATGTTCCTAATTCTCTGGATTATTTTCCTATAAATTGGCATCTTGTAATAGCAATCAAAATGCAGTTTTCAGACAGAATTGAGAAATATTCTAATTAGAAGAAAACTTCAAGAAGCTGAACGGAGGAAAATTCGAAGTGGTACAACTTCAACGATTAAAATTGGAAAATCAGGTTCGTTACAATTTGTGTAATTTGTAGAATTATCTCAAATTATAATTCCTTATTTTTCAGGAAGTTACTTACAAGATTAGTGGCTCAAATAGGTGTTAGTCCTAGTTTGTGTAGTTCATTGAATCTTGTAAAGTGTAAAAACTTAGAGTTGCGCTTGGCTGAAAAGTATTTTGGGCGTGGCCCCGCATAATAGAAGGCAGTATTCAACTGCGTTATCAAATAATTGTGTTCATAATTGTTTGTCTCTTATTCTGCAATGCTTTCCAAATTTATTTTTGAGATTGGTTTCTGTGATAATTAACTTCGATAGTGAACGTACATCCTTGCATTATAAAGTAACAGTACGTTTTGAATCACTTCCGACCATAATATTTTGCACTCCAAGTCGAATAGCCGCTTGCAATCCTTGAAAAACCCTCCATGCCTCCGTCTCCTCAATCATGCAGCAACCTATGTTGTACATGAATCCTCCCAACCAATGCCCCTTATGATCCCGCATTACTCCTCCGCACGTAGCCGCCCTAGTAAGTAGAGAGGAACTACTATCCACATTTATGTTTATCCAGTCAGTTGGTGGTTTTGTCTATTGCACAAGCACCTCCACTGGAAGTTCAATACTTGCTCCCGCCACTCTTTATTTTGAGAAAGCATTATCGATCTCTACTTCTTTTTGCACAATCCAATGGACCTTTTGTTCAAACGTGATGCTTCGGCCATTAAACACTGCATCGTTTCGCCACCGCTAGATCTACCATACGCGAACCGCAAACCTTACTAGCCAGTTCTTCTCGAGGCCCATCTGGCGGTTGCTCAATAGATTTGCGCTTAGCCAATTATTCCAATCAAGACGATTCAGCCTTGCCAAAATTCCTCGTCCAAGCGCTACCTCCCATATGTTCTTCGTTTCCTTGCAGTTTCGAAATTGTTGGTTACAATCCTCTGGCTGACCGCACAAATGACACAAAATATATTAGATGTAATGCCACGTTTAGCTCTATCCACGTTCGTCATCACACGGTCATGATTCAAAAGCCGAATAAACATGCAAATCCGCATATGGACTTTTAATTGCCAAATCTTCTGCCAATCGAACTGCCCGCAAGTGCGAACTGATGCAGTAATAGATTTGTAAGTCGAGTGGATAGAGAATTCTCCGCTGCTGTTCCAACTCTAACCAATATCATCATCATCCTTTGTATCGGCCGAGAGGACAAAGCTAGCCAGTTTATTAGCAGCATCAGACGGTATCAAATTATGAATTAGGTCCCATTTCTTCGAACCCCTTCCTTCCTCCCAATAATCGCTGACACTCGCATACAACTCCGGGAGGTTCACCGTAGCCCGCATCAAATGATATAAAGGTTGCTCACCGATCCATTTGTCCATCCAGAACCGAGTGCTGCAGCCATTTTGACCAGACCGTTCTCCACTATTGGATTGGCCGCCACTATGCCTTTCCATGCATTAGAAACGCTACTATATATACTTTGCTCCATGTTCTTATACTTGTATAACAAAACTTGTGCCCACAAGCTACGTTCCTCTTGTTTGAGATGTCATCCCATTTATTTTGATTCCCATATATAAGTAATAATAATTTGTTAGATAAGGAAAATAAATGATATATTTTGTCCTTATTTTTAACAGTCCAAACACCTATTTAATAGAGAGGAAAAAATGTCACTTTTGAAATAATTGAAGGGATAATGTAAATACATGAATAATTCAAGGAAAAAAAGAAACTATAATCATATAATTTAGGGGGCAAAATTGTCATTTTACTACATAGAATATTGGTTCAATATAATTGACTTGAGGTGTTGCACTGCAAGAGGTCAGATTGGATCTATATATATATATATGAGCTATTCTCTTATTGGCAAATATTCTTGAACTCTATAACAAATAACACTATTTAATATTTTAGCACCAAGATAGGGGATGATTCAATATAATTGAGTTGATGTTTTTATCGAGGAAATAATAATGTTAATAAGTTACATGTACATTATCTTTATTTTCAAATTTTAAAATTTTACGTGTAACCTAAATTGATTTACTTCATAGTGTGTTTTGTTGGCTAGCTGACTCCATTACATTGTAGTAACTGTCCATCTATACTTTCTCAATCTATTGAAGCACAAAGAGTCAACAACGCCTCCACTGAGACTCGATCTCATGACCTCCCATATGGGAGAGTCACTACATGCCATCTGAGCGCACAAGGTGCTTGGCATAGGTATACTTAACTCTATGAGACATGTTTGGTTCACTTTTTGACTTTTTGTATCATCGAATTCTATACCATGGTGTGTCGTGTGCGTTATTCCATTTGCAATGAAACTACTCATTCCAAGGCCTTCATGTTATTTGCTATTCCTTCCTTACTAGTGGCACTCGGTTGCACCCCATGTGAAAGGGGTGGGTTTGAGCCTCAGCGGAGACGTTGTTGTCTTTTTGTGCTTCAGTAGGTTGAGAAAGTAGTTATGAACAGATAGTACATTGTAACAGAGTTAGTAGTACTCAAAAAAGAAATGGCTAAATTTTTTATAATGTCAAAAGTAACTTTATGTATATTATTTATTTATATTTATTGAGATAAATACATACCCATAATATTTATTTATAAAATATAAATAAATATATACACACACAAATAATCATCTATACATATGCATATATTCTTGTGAGTAGATAGTTATATGTGTATGTATATATTCAAATAAATAAATATTCTATGTATATATGTGTGTGTATTGGATCATACGAGAACAAGTATTTAGGAAAAAACTTAGAACCAATCTCAACCTTACATCTCAAGAAATTGGATAGACCAGATCTGATTTAAAAAAAAACGCGATGAGTGGCATTTTCGTAATAATCACCAACTTTACTATGCAAACTTGAACACTAAAATCTGCAATTTTCAGAATTTTCCAAGTTTGTACATTTAGTACTAACATTTTGCACATTTAGTATTAACATTTTGTACATTTAGTATTAAAAGATTGCACTTGCGAAAATACGAAAGTACATTGCATTTAGGGATTCAATTTTGG
>CM008339.1:32605037-32617011 GCA_002525835.2 Ipomoea batatas
TTTTTTTTTAATTTCTGGTTCTCTGGTGTTCTTGTGTGGAATTTGAAACTGCATTTCTATGTTTGCAATTCTTATATAATGGTAAAATGCCGCTTTTTGTGTTATACTTGAACATTGTGGTCAATATCTTTGAAAATTTCTTTGTCAAATACTTCCCTTGGATCAGTCAGTGCCTTGCCTACAATGTCTGATTACTGCTTGAGTGGTAAAGCTATGCTGAGAATGAAAACAGGCTTGGAAATTTGAAAATGTTGAACTGATTAGTGGCATAATGAGTCCTTGGCAAATTATACTATGGATTAATGTTCATTTTTCATTTTTTGTGTAGTGAAGGTTTATTATTTGGTATTATACAAAAGTTAACATTCAATATATTAAAAATAAATTTTAATATGTTAAAAATAATTTTTACGGAGTAATATATTAAAAATGAATTTTATGTTAGTGATTCACTTTAGAAGATGGGTCTAGTTCATGGTATAATGATTGATGAATTTTCTATAGGACCAAGGCTTAGACACTTGTGCCCTGGGTTACCAAATAATCATCTAACTTTTATCAGTTGTAGGTGCTCGAATCATATATCCGTTAAGGAAAGTGTTACTTGAACCTGATAAGAGAAGTGTTACTTGAACGTCTTCACACATATACCTAAAAATTTGCTTTCCTTGTATATGAGGTTTACCACTTTGTTAATTTTGCAGCGTTGTGTAATCTTGTATGATAGAGTTGAAAGATTACAATAATTGTAATTCTGACAGTATAATTGCAAGTCAATTGCAGTCGGTTCTTTTTTGTCATTTTTTATTCCTTTTGTTGACCTTTTTTTTAACACTTTTGTACTTTTTTCCCTTTTAATAAATATTATTATTATTATTATTATTATTATTATTATTATTATTGGAGAAATTAAAGAAAATAATAGTGAATTGTAAATATGTTGATATGGAGGTAGGATTTATTTTTTGAAGTGAGATTTTAAAGGATAAAGATAGTCCAAGTGGGTGTACTCATCCTTTTCAGTTCTTATATCGTGGACCGCGGTCCCAAAACGACGTCGTTTTGATTAATGAAACAGATGGATGAATTCGCGCCACTCACTTTCTTTTCATATATACTGCACTTTCTGTTCATATATACTCACTTTCTTTTCATATATACTGCACTTTCTTTTCATATATACTGCACTTTCTTTTCAACACAACTGCAGTTACCTTTCAACACAACTGCAATTACTTTTTTATATAACTATAGTTTCATTCGATAATATAAAACTGTAATTATATCAAAAAGTAACTGCAGTTGTGTTGAAAAGAAAGTGCAGTATATATGAAAAGAAAGTGAGTGGCGGCGCGAATTCATCCGTCTGTTTCATTAATCAAAACGACGTCGTTTTGGGACCGCGGTCCACAATGCATTGTGGACCACGGTCCACGATATAATTTGCGCATCCTTTTAGCATGGATACTCCAAATTAGTCTTATGCAAGTTGTCTTTCACTTGGTAATTTTAAACTAGTTGAGGATGTCTCTTAAGTCTTAAGTAAGTAAAGCTGTCTTTCACTTGGTAATTTTAAACTAGTTGAGGATGTCTCTTAAGTCTTAAGTAAGTAAAGCTCCAAGCCAACGCGTTGGCGACCTTGGAAGAGTGAAAGACGCAAGTCAAGGAGTAAATATGAAAGTCTAGAGCTAACTAGTCTAATTCCAGTATATGATCTTACGTCACTTTTACAAAAATTATAAAAATTATAAAATGATACTCAAATGGAAGTTAAACATCCAATCTTGAATTAATTTTTGTAATTGAGTTAAGGTCTTAACTTGAGCACTACGAAACCGGTGCTTATGTTATTTAAATAACATTATCTTACTGTATTTGAAGATATTTTAGACTAATAAAATATTTGAGAACAAAAAATAAAAATGCAACTATATTCAGAGGACCAAATGGGAAATAAGCTCTAATAAAAATATTTTAGTAAGGATGAAGTTTTGACCATTTGAACTTTAGTATGTCGTATCAACCTATAGTCAGACTTTCTTGTTTATTACATTGATAATCAAATAAAAATTAAAAAAAAAATCATGGCTATAGTCAATCAATTACAACAACGAATCAATCCTATTTGAGTTCAGAAATTACAATAATCAAGTGAATTGGGCACCTAATATCTCAACTGGCACGCAGCAGGATCAACTTCTTGTGCACCTAATCTCTCAGTTGCAATGCAGGATCAACTTATTTGCCACTAACCGGATACCGGCATTTTGTTGATAGTCATATGCATCCAAGGAGATGTAGGCATCCACACAAGTTCCTGTAGTGATCAAGGCATCCAGCTCTTCAACATCAAATCTGCTAAATACAAGCTTTTGCGTGTTTGAAGCTTCTTTCTGATATATCTCTGTAGCCCAGTGCACGCTATCACCATTTACTACAGTGGGTATGCTGCATATATTTTACATCAAACGCAAGAAAGGATTAGAAACATGTGTGTGTGTGTGTGTTTTTTTTGGGTCGACAAAATAACAATGTATACTCAAAGCAAGGGGTGCGTGTGTTCTAAGAAGCATTAAACTTGATGTGGCACACTGGTTAGTTTACGGTAGGCAACAAAACAAAAACTTGAGAAGAGTGAGACCAGCAAAAATGCAACACTTTAAGTAGCTCAAATATGAGATTAGACTAAACTAATAACAATAAGGGAAAGGGAGTAAATTAAGTTAACCATATGGCTTTGAATGCACAAATGCAGAGAAACAGGTTGGGTGAAAAATTAAGAAATTTATGCATCTTTACATGTAGGTGAGTAGGTCTAGTTTGCATGAAGCCTATTTTCAGCTTATCCACCACTTCCAAGAACTTAATCTAACATTTTACTGTGTTTTGATAGGCTTGTGAAAAGAAGCATATGGCTTTTGAAAGCTTTTTTTACCATATCTTCATATGCTATTTCGAGTTGCTTATGAGAATAAGCTGAAAAGAGCTTTCTCAAAGGCCGGTTGAAATGAAAACCCTTGAAAACTGTTTTTAACTTATTAAGTAGCACTTATTGACAAGCTCTATCTCAAAAGTTTAACTAGTTATAGAAAGAGGCTAGTAAAAATTTACTATTAGCATTATATAATGAAGGAATGAAAGAAAGGAGTAACTTACTTAAACCGGATAGTAGGGAATTTCATGAAACCAGGCTTTCTGGTTACTAGAGGCCTCCACTCAGAGCTGCTACCAGATTCCACAGATAGACTATGAGCGTGTTTATCAATCGCATCCAGGATCCGACATAGGCTTTCTGATGCATTCACAACAAAGCTCAACCTTGGGCGGCCAGCAGGACCAAGAAATTTAGTGCTAATTCCAAACCGCACTTTCATGCGTTTACAACAAATTTGTAACTCGGCATGATTATGCATTATTTTTATCTTTTGCATTCCAGGATAGGAGGATGGGGCAAGGGCTACAGATATAGAAGGCATTGAGATCTCATCTGGTTCTAAGAAGGTGCAACCACTGGAACCCACACTTTCAGTTGCTGTAGAAGACACATGTGAAGGTGAATCAGATTCTTCTTCATCCATGTCATCTGACTCTAGGAATTCTTTTTCCATTTCATCACTGAGTGGGCCCATATTGAAAGGGTCTGGCCTGGCAGCAACAGATTCAACATGATCTGAAAGGTCTTCAATCCTGCCTAAAGTCGTGAATGATAACATTCTACGGTTTTTGGTACTGCGAGTTTCCATTGGTGGGATCCCATTTTCTATCATCAGACTCGAAGAAGATGTGCTTGCATTCAAGTCTGCTCCCCCCAGAGAAGCTTTGCCATTGCTATGATTTCTTGTTGTAGTATTAGGTGAAACATTTCCTATCATCCGACTTGAAGAAGGTGTGTTTGGATTCAAGCCTGCTCCTTCCAGAGAAGCTTTGCCATTGCTACAACTTCTTGTTGTACTATTAGGTGAAACCCAAGTATTTTCTGGAGAATTGTCAAGGAGGCTGGATTCCTGCAGGTAAGCAACATTTTAGAGATCTCAGTCTAATAATCTACAAGACCGTGTTTCAGAACTAAAAATTGAAGTTTGAGGTAAGAAAAAAAATACCAAAAACAAGACAGTTGCACAACACTTGAGTACTTCAAAATTCATGCGGACATCATCTAAGCTCCTGAAATGTAGCAACAGAAACTTTAGTGAAAGCATAGATCTACTAGTTATATAGAGCAGTATGTGATAACAAAGGAGAAGCAACAATCAGTCAATGTTATATGCGCTCAAACAGACCAGTTATTTTAATTTTCTTCATTGTGAAAGGTAAATGGTATTTGCAGATTTTCCATATGCCAACAAAAAATTAACAAGATAGGAGGGTAATCTGTTTAACAGATCGAGATGAGGATATAAAGAAGTAAGTGAGGCAATATCAGAATGACTATTCTTCATCTACGTTGTACAGTTGTACACTAATATGAACTGTGTCCCAAAGAATAAACCTTGGGCACCCTAATTACACTCCCATAGGTCAAATGAAAATGTAAAGGAAAAAGATACAAATTCTTATGATACATGTGTGTACACACTACATAAATATATAAACCAAACACAGATCATATTCAGGAGCAAGAATGCACTCTCACCTATGGGTTTGTTGTCCAAGACCAAAATAAGTAGCAAGAGTGGCCATCTGCAATTAGGATAAAGGTAAATCAGCATTTGAACATGATGGAACTCTTGAGTTAGATTTGATTTAAGATCCAAAAATAAAAATACTTGAAGTTCATCCAGATGAAAATGAGGGGAAAGTAACTTAATTGAAACCTCTGTTATGCATGGTATGGCAGTTTTTGGCAAATAATAACTAATCAAATTTGATGTTAAAAATAACTCTCAATTTAGTCGCTACCTGAGGTGTTTTCAAGTGTATTAAAGCACATAAGTACAACTGTACAAGTGCTAAAATTTTTAAAATTTGTGGTCTTACAATTAACAAAGTATCTGAATATAAGAAATTCCAATTTCTATTAGGCCTTTGGTACCCACAAGGCCACTTTTCATATCCTAACTCAGATCAAGCAACTAGGAAGGTACAACTTCAATTAGACAAGGAGATGAATGCATTTTTAATAGCAACAACATGCAATTCAGCTTGTCAAAAAACAAAGGATTTACAATAAACTAATTTTGAGCTTTTGATACACTGAATACATATCTATTCATCCCAAATAGGGTGTAAGCCAAACAGTTTCCTTTAACCAGATCAAAATAAATTGCTTACAGTATTGGTGTCAAGATGGAGAAATATTATTATACCTTCATGTTACCCGCTCTCCTGCCAAACCTCTGAGTCAACAACACAAGTGAGTCCATTGTTCCCTTAGGCTCTGGTGCTGGCCTATCTATAGCAGCAAATGCTTCCCGAATTCGTGGACAATCAAACTTCAGTATATTATGCCCAGCCCATATTCTCCCTATGCAAATAACCAACATAACCAATAGCTTAAAATATAATACAAAAAGACTTGAATATCACAAACACATAAGCGCCAGAGAGACTTCCAAATCACAAAAGAAAAAACATCAAATGACAAGCTCAACCACTCATATCAACACGTTAAAGACTACTTACTGTCAAATACTCAAACCACTACACTCTCATCCAAATTCTAAAATCAAAATCAATTAAAGACTTATACACTCTAAACTATCTATAATATCTATTCAACAAACCATGCAAACCCTGATTTGGGACTCGAACCTGAGACCTTCCTTATGGAAAGAAATCAAACCACAAGGACTAGCTTAACTGATATCAGCAGCTTCACCAAACTCAAACATTCGGGTTTGAGCCAATCAGCTTAAATTTAAAAACCTAATTTAGGCACACGCTAGTAAAAACAGCGAAATTGGGCGGCGAGGGAGGGGGGATTACCGTGGAGGAAATCGTAGACTTTGTCGGCGATATCGGCGAAAGCAGGGGCAGAAGCGACGGCGTCTTTGGTAATGCCATTGCAGCGAACAGAGAGCGTGGTGATGAGGGAGGGATCAGCGGGTCGGACCAAGGTGGAGTAGCTTTCCAGCTCGACTAGCTTCCTGGGGCAAACCAGTATCCCTCCGAACTCCAGGAGCGCGAAGCCCTGCCCGGGTCGGGTCGGGATCGTCGTCTCCACGTCGAAGAAGGCTATCTCCGTAGCGTCCTCTACCGCCATCATCATTATTCGAAGCTCCAAAAAAAACTTAGAAAGTGAGAGAAGGAATGGAAAATGGCGCGAAATTGAAGGGGAAATATCCTGCAACAGTAATGAGTGTATGTATATATGTATGAATGTATGTATTAATAACGTATGAGTGTGAAATTGGGTTTTGGTTGCTTTAGAGGGGAGGAGAGGTTTTGGGATTAACCTACGGAAGAGAGAAACATGAGAATTGTCGCACACGGAACAACTATACCTTACCTGGAACTGCAAACTCGATGGACTCATTTTCAAGCTTATCCTAACAACAAGTTTTATTTTTTATTTGAGAAAATCTGTTTTCTATTCCTAATTCTCTAGTTTTTTAGAAAATTGAAAAAATTATCCACTTAATAAATATGCCTTATATATTTAAAAATTATGTAAAAAGTATGCTGGACTGATTTTAAAAATAATTTTAAATAAATAAATAAATATTTTTTATAAAAAAAAAAAACAAGAATTGCCCGCAGGAGACGATGACCTTCGTAGCTATGGCCTAGTTGGCCATGGAGATGAAGCCGTCCGGAAACGGTTCATCTCCGTAATCGTCTTGGACTGGCAGTTCTTTTTTTTTTTTTAATTATTATTATAATTATTTTATTTAAAATTAATTTTAAAAATTATTTATAAAATCGGTAACTGCCACATCAGCATACTTTAAACGGCAAATTATACCGTGCACCACGTACGTAAACGACGTCGTTCTGTGTATTCCAGGCAATCATTCTGTGTATTCTAGGCAACTGTTCTGTGTATTCATGTTAGTTACACATGTTGTGATGTGTTTGCGCATTCGAATGTTTAGGAGGATGAGTTCTGTGTATTTTGTGTCAATATTTTGTGTACTCATGTTATTAACACAGGTTGTGATGTGTTTATGCATTCGAATTTTAGGAGGATGAGTTCTGTGTATTTTGTGTCAATATTCTGTGTATTCTGGGCAAACATTCTGTGTATTTTAGGCAAACGTTCTGTGTATTCTAGATAATGATTATGTGTATTATAGATAATGAATTTCCTAGAGCCATTCGTGTCCGCGTCCACTAACATCGAAATGACGTCATTTTGGATCAAGGTACACATTGCTATGTGCACCATGGTCCACGATATAACAATTGACTTTAAACTAAACAGGTTATTTTGGATTTGAGAGAGTAATTGGGCAAGCAACACCACAAGAAGACAGACATGCTCAAGAAGTTAAACAATCATCCGTTACACTTGAGGAGAGAAGTTATTACCAACGGCTCCATTGCACTTCACATTCAAGGCTCACTATCATGAAGACCGTTACATACAGAGAAGAAGACTCGTTGTACTTGTAGTATAAGTAGTAGGCATGTTGTAGGAGAAGGACACGCAAAACTATTGTACTGAAACTGTTACACTTATCTATCTCAATATTATCCGGTAACGTTCTTACTGTCATTGGTGTTCTTGTTGAGAGCTAAGATCAAATCTTAGACAAGCTCTACATATTACAAAAATATTAAGCATATCATAGGAGATGGTGAGATCAGGATCTAGTAGTTCCCATAATTCTCGTCACGTGAATCATGGCAACACCTATGGTGATCACAATGATGATCTCAGCCAGCGGCACAACAACAATCACAGTAGAGGGCAGCAAGCGCACAACAACAATCACAGCTCGGGCCATTCAACAAGCAGTGATAGCTTTAGCCCAAATGGTGGTGGAGATTCAAGGTCAAGTACCCTAGGCACCCGCGCAGAAAGATGAAATAGAGGAAAAGAGGACCAAGTGTCTATTTCGTGGTGCGACTCATCGGCAGGCCATTTCTATGCCCGCCATGGGACGGTGGGGCGAGAGGGTTGCTATCTGGCAAAGGTTGTGGACACAGTCGAAGAATAGTGGGTCATCCACCAAGGGTCCACATGAAGATGAACAGTCATAACGGAGAGAAGGGATGGGTGAGTCTGGAGGGCCGGTTCCGCGTCAGTCCACGGCACACAGGCAAACCCCGAATGTGCAGGAGGAAGTGGTAGAGCGATTACAAAAGAAAATAGAAGAACTAGAGAAGAAAGTGGAGGCAAGGGAACAGTTCCCTGAGCCCGAGGTGAGGATAACTGCACCATTCAACGCAAGGATAATGGACGCACCTTTTCTAAAGGAGTTCAGGCTTCCCGCTATCAAAGCCTATGCAGGGACCTCAGACCCGTGACGCACATGACAAGGTATAAGGCGACAATGGTGATGATGGGGGCAGAAGATGCCATTATGTGCAGAACATTTTTGTCCACTTTGGATGGGGTGGCTCAAGACTAGTTCAATACAATCCCAGATGGTTCAATTCAAAATTTTGGAGAATTATCAAAAAGCTTTTTAAGTTACTTTTCTGACAATATACAACGTAAGAGGCCTTTCTCAGCTCTCACCTCTACGCAGTAAGGTAGGATAAGTGGGAGAGCTTAAAAGATTTTCTGAACAAATGGAAGAGGGAGGTCAACAATGTGCACGATTTTGACTCTAAGGCGGCGATCTTCATATTTATCCAAGCATTGAGTTCGGGAGATTTTCATAGGCAGTTGAACGCCCACCATCTACGCTCCTATGAGGAACTAATGAGGATAGCTAATCGTTATGCTGAGGCAGAGGAGACTGATAGAAAGAAGAAGGATGAGGAAGAAGGCAGCAGGGGGTGGGCAACATGATAAAGTTGGTCTGACCAACCAGGCACCACGCCCAAACCAGTCATCCACGACGAAAGGCAGAGATCAGAAGCGACCTCGTCTTGTCCCACTACAACACTTGACACCGCTTACTCATTCGGTTAGCGTGATTCTAAGACAAGCTGAGGAAATGAGAATCATGCAATTTTCATTAGAATGCATGACGGTTTCTCCAAACGTGGACCAGACCAAATACTGTCAGTTCCACCAACAGGTTGGCCATGATACTAACGAGTGTCATGTTTTAAAAGGACAAATAGAGGAACTAGTGCAAAACGGATATTTTACGCAATTTGTTAAATATCCACAGCAGCAGTATCAATAGCAAGGCCAACTCGGAAATGTGTGGCGTAAGGAAGAGGACCCTGAGTCGTCCGCTTCCAACACCAAGAAGAGAAGGTACGACCAGGTCATGAAAGAAAGAGATGATGAGTTAGAGAAGGAGCTCGCGCAACGTAAAAAACATGTTATTCGCTGAAAAATTCGTTCAAGCAAAAATGTAACTGGTGGTTATGATCCGTCCTGATCAAATTCTTAAAAAAAACAGAAGAAAATATTTTTATTCCCATTAGCCGTAAGGCATATAATTGGTTTCATGTGGCATGTCATCCCTTTTATGTTAAACAATGAGGAGTACTCGTGGCAGATTTAGACTTTGCCAAAGGAGAAATTGGAGTAGGACCTTCAAATGCTAGAGGGAGCTCTCCATCGCCGAAAGGAATCACAGCTAGAGAGACACCTATATCTTTCTGTCTGGATTCATAGGGTACAATGGTCCCCTCCTCTCTGTAGGAAACAACTTCCTGTTTTGGTTCATAGGGAACAATGTTCCCCTCCTCTCCGTCAGACATAATTGCCAGAGGGTCTTCAAAGGTATCCCCAATTTATGGCCACCTAGAAGAATCTTTCTATTCTTCAACTTTTTGAGTCGGGCCTGCTCCATCAGGCGCCTTGAGCGTCGTCTCTTCATCTCCTTGTTTTCTTTGGATCCATGAGTCTTAAAAAAAAAAAAAAAAAGGCCTAGGCCCCGTGCCTCGGCCAACTTCAGCCTCGGCCTCCCATCTTTCAGAAAAAAAAAGTGAGGAAGAAGCGTACCAGCGTAATAGTATAAAGGAAGAATTGGAGAGGGTACTAAATTTTTTTTGAGATGAGTTCTTATATGAAAAAGGAGACGTATAAAAGGAAGGAAAAATATTTGGAGAATATTTGAAGATTATATTTTTTTTTGAAAATCTTGGTATTTCCTTATAATGTCAGGATTATGCCTAATATAAATTATTACTCACAAGCTACCTCAACCACTCTCGCTGGCTAGGGAGTGGGGGGCTGGTGACAGAGTAATTGAGTAAGCAACACCATAAGAAGACAGACATGCTCAGGAAGTTAAACAGCCATCCGTTACACTTGAGGAGAGAAGTTATTACCAACGGCTCCATTGCACTTCACAGTTCACATTCAAGGCTCGCCATCTTGAAGACCGTTAGAGAAGAAGAATCGTTGTACTTGTAGTATAAGTAGTAGGCCTGTTGTAGGAGGANGACACGCAAAACTATTGTACTGAAACTGTTACACTTATCTATCTCAATATTATTCGGTAAACGTTCTTACCGTCAGGATTAAATTGCATAAGTTTGTGTTGTTTAGGGACTCAATTGCATTTTTTGAGTTTGATGACCTAATTGCAATTTAGTATGCAGTTGAGTGACTTATTTGACATTTATTCCAAAAAGTAATATTCAACACTAAAAAAAATTATTAAAAAAAGTATTAAAGAAGGGGGTACCTGGCTTGTCTCACGCCTCCCCTCTTCCCCCCTCCGCCGGAGACGAAGGAGGGTGGAGGGGAAGGGCACCCCGGCGTTTTATTTTATTTTAATTTTTTAATTTTAATTTTATTTTAAAATTATATTATTAAAAATTATTTTAAAATGTCAACTGTCCACGTACGTAACTGTCGTAAGAAGGTTACTTGATGAAATGGATGGTAACCTGCTATCAGGTGAAATTACATGAGTGTTCTGTGGCTTAATTACATTATTATTATTATTTTTTTAGTTCAGTGGCTTAATTGCATTTTCAGGTTATGTTCAGTGGCCAATTTACACCTTATTATTATTATTATTATTATTATTATTATTATTATTATTATTATTATTATTATTATTATTATTAAAATCCCCGATTTAGCCTAAGAGGGGTGAATTAAACTATAAAATTGTTGTGTTGATTTATTCTTAGAGTCTGTTTATATGTATTAATCATATTTGATGCAATTACACGTGATTAAATAAATTCAACTATACAATCATGTAATAGTAATTGATAAACACTTAATCAAATTTACACGCAAACAAGTCAAATAACATGATAGGAGGTATTAATGTTATGACTACCACGTATGGAAATTCAACTAGTACATAATGAATTTGTCAATGATAAAACTATATCACGCCATTTCACAATCTAGCCTCTGTGTTCAGTTGAGTTACTATGATTTACATCATCTCAGATGCTTTGTCGGACTAGAACATGGGGGCCCTTGAGGTTGGAGATTCAACCTTTGGCAATTTATATTGTGGACCACGGTGCACAATGCATTGTGCACCCCGTACCTAAATGTTAGGAGATGAGTTCTGTGTATTCTAGGTAATCATTCTGTGTATTTCAAGCAATCATTCTGTGTATTTTAGGCAATCGTTCTGTGTATTCATGTTAGTAACACATGCTGTGATGTTTTTGTGCATTCGAATATTTACGAGGATGAATTCTGTGTATTTTGTGTCAATATTTTGTGTATTCATGTTATTAACACAGGTTGTGATGTGTTTGTGCATTCGAATGTTAGGATGATGAGTTTTGTGTATTTTGTGTCAATATTCTGGAAACGTTCTGTGTATTCTAGATAACGATTATGTGTATTATAGATATAATGAGTTCCCTGGAGTCATTCGCGTCCGCGTCCACTAACATCGAAACGACGTCGTTTCAGACTAGGGTCCATAGTGCACTGTGGACCCTGGTCCACGATATAACGATTGTCAACCTTTTGGGAGGC
>CM008339.1:32617610-32631748 GCA_002525835.2 Ipomoea batatas
GAAATGGATGGTTTAGTTGAGAGGAACAAGAAAAGAGATGTGCAGTGTCTGTGCAACTTTTGAAATGGGGGTAATGTGAGACCGTTTCACAGGTCTCAATTCATGAGACGGGTCGGGTCAGATAATTTGGGTCATATTTAATTAATAGATTAATTCTGTTTGGGCTTTTTTTTTTAACAACCAAATATGGGCTCTTTTTAGCCCAATTTTATTAATTCAGTTTATCAAATTTTTGCTCCATTTTTATGCATTTCCTGTGTTCTTCGCGTCAAGTGTCCGAGCTACAGAAAGCAGAGTTCCTCTACATTTTTTCATCTAATTTTCAAATTTTCTCATCACAAAGGTGGATTTTCTTCACAATCTCAGGTGAGTTTTTGTTGTTGATAGTTTTAATGTGTAAAATTTGCTAGGGTTTGCTATTACACTCCAATTCTTCTGGGCCTCGCGGCACACTCGTATTCTTCCTTTTCTCGCGGTCACCATTCCGTTTAATTTTTCAGAGTTTTGCGTTTGCATAGAAATTTCACCGCCGGTAACTGCTATCACTGTACGTTTGCGGCCGCAACTATACTTTCCGTTTATTTCGTTAAATTTCTAGCGGGTAACTGCTATTACTGTATGCTTATTCTATTTAATTTCTCTTATGATGTTCTCCATTATAATACGAAGTTTTGTGTTTGCATGCAGTAAGTCGGATTTCGTTAGCCAGAGATATTTCGCCGCGGTAACTTTGCCTATTAATCTCCGCTTCTTCAGTTTAATTTTTCGGGGTTCGTCGTAGGTAACTTCCTAAACATGGCCATAATCTTAATTTTGCTTTGCCACTTGCCAAATGGGAAAGTGAATCAACACCAGCATCAGAAATGAAAGTATTTTTCTCAGTATTAGCAATGAAATTGGTGCAAACTATACTCCATCGTCTAAACTAGTTTAAAGAGACACAACTTCTTGCAAGAAAACAGAAACTCATCAGAGAATGTAACACCTTTGAATAGATCCCAAAATTAAAACATATACAAATTGCTATGCACGAGAGGAGAAGGAGATGTCTCATAATAGATCTGAGTATGATTCTTATTCATTTCCCTTCACCTTAAAACTCTGTTTCAAGTTTCAACATACAAGTCTTTCTGTCACCTTCAGGCTTTATCTGCCTTTCTATTAACACTTTATGCAGCATCAAATCCACAATCTTGGTAGTCCCATCACACAGCGACCGCTTCGGGCCTTTTGCTCGTTTTGATTCCTTTAATAGCTGCACATAGTACCCCGTTCCACAGCATAAATCGAAGTTGCAATGCGACTAAAAATCGGTTCAAAATAGAGAAGAAATTAAAGATAAATTCATGCATCCTACCTGCTGCGTAATCCGGGGCTCCAAACACAGCTGACCCAGCAACTAAAGCATTGGCTCCGGCCTCGATCACCTGCACACCAGGATCGCCATAAAATGTCATTTGCGGGGATTCAAATTCGTTATAACTTACACACAAGAAAATATTAGATTCTCGACACGATCAAAATACAATTCCACCTTCAGAGCTTTTTTAACAGAAATACTTCTGTTCGGTTAATGGTTAAAGGTTTTATAGAATTTCGGTTAACGGTTAATTCAGTTCGAAAATATCGGTTAACCAAATTAACTGATTGGTTAACCGAAATTCTATAACTGAATAAATAAAGCTAGTTGTAACGAGTTACACACAAGGAGAAAAGGATATAGTGTCAATATAGGTGGGTTACCTTGTAAGCATTGTTGGGACCGACCCCTCCGTCTACTTCGATCCAAGGGTTCACTCCCTGCAAAACAAGGGTTGGTAGCGTAAGTGCTTTCTAAGGTACAGTAAAGGGAGTAGATATGGAAACATTAAAAGTACCCTCTCGGCGCACATCCTTCTCAAGTCTGAGATTTTCTTGACTTGGCTCTCGATAAAGCTCTGCCCACCGAATCCAGGGTTTACTGACATGATCAATACCAGATCGACAACTGTTGTGGCAACCAAAGAATTTCAGATGATTAAATTTCATCCCTTTTGATCACGTTATCCGAAATGTTAATTGAGTTAAATATTTGGCAATCTAGATTACAGAATATGGTTTCATTGCACTGATCACATTCGAACTAGCAGTTTCCATATGACTTATTGTCAACTCAAATTCTAAATGCTGAAAAGAAATCCAATCCCTTACATTAGAACCAGACCATCTGTCCATGAAAAGAACAAATAAGCTTACCGTCAAGAACATAATCTATTGCAGTTAAGGGGGTTGCAGGGTTGAGAACCACTCCAGCTTTAGCTCCCAAACTCTTAATCTGAATCACAGCCAATCAGGTATCACTGTCAGAAAAGATGGGCAAGAGAATATATATAGGGAAGGGTTCAGCCGTTCAGGTGAGAACACATCCCCTGTAAAAAGTGTGGACACATCCACACCCTCCATCATGATAAATCAAAGGCTAGGATCTTATCATTACTAAACTTTCAAGTTTGCAATAATTATAAAATGAACTCCGTTCTTAAAAGTTTTCAATAATTATAAAATTGACCTTGCGTGTTTTTTTTCCTAAAATCCTCAACCATTGATGAATCTTGATGGAAGACTGGCTGAAATCAGTCCTCACGTTTTACGGGAGGACACTGTTCTCATTTGATCTCGTCCCTATATATATGTGCGTGTGTGTGTGTATTCAGGAACCAAGTGAAGCAGAGAGGCTGACAAAAATTAGCCAATGCTGACCAGGGTATAGAAATCTATTGCTAGAGATTATTTGATATTACAAGCTTTAATGCAAGCCATCATTTCCAGAAATTATGCTCAACGAATAAATCCAATAGGCAAAGTAAACTAAGGAAACTTCAGTAGTCTTTATAAAATATTATATGGCACATATTTTCTTTTTCTTTCTAGCTTTATGAGGTGCAAATTGCAAAAATACATCGCGTAGAAGGTATTGATCAATCCTCTGAAGGGGTCAATCTAAAATAGCATAATATCTTTATAAAACAAAAAAAATCTCACTTGGTTTAGTGTACGGTGCAGATGAATTGTTGAAGATTGCTCGCAATGGACACTAACAATATCAGCACCAGCTTTTATAAAATCGGGTACTCTCTGTTCGGGCTCTACAATCATCTGCCACACTTGATTGTTAACAAAAGCATTTTCATGAAGGGAAGCTATCAAATAATTGGTAAGAAATGACCGACAAGACATACCAGATGCACATCCAATGGAAGGTCGGTAACGGGGCGCAAGGAGTCGACTATAAGAGGTCCAATGGTTATGTTCGGGACAAATCGTCCATCCATCACATCAACATGGATCCAATCACAACCCGCTTGCTCAACCGCTTTCACCTAGATGCATAGCAGCGTAAGAGTCAAATCTATAATTATACCAAGTAACCATCCACCTATTATTGCTTAGATAAATGCCAATCACGGAATACTAGAATACAGGAACCTAGTATGAACAATGCAAAATGGACAAGGTTAAAACAGCTTCAAGGAAAACAGTTAAAACTACAGAGATTAACTAGCCATAATCACCAGATTTAGAAATATCGAATGAAATCAGACCTGCTCTCCTAGCTTTGAAAAATTTGCAGAAAGGATGGATGGAGAAACTATGATGTCACTTTTCGAGAACTTATCAACTCGAGAGCTAGCCTTCACCACAGTTCGAAATCCTTTCCTGTATTTACCACATAAAAGAGAACAATCATATCTCAAAAGGATTCCAGACCAACTGGAAAGCACAATGGAAGAGTGGAGAAAACTGCCAGTCTTTCTTCCATGTAGAATGGAGTTAGTGATTAAATTTCACCTTTAGGATGATGAAGTACAATGCTAGGCTTCTATATTTGGATGCAAAAACAAATGTCGAGGATGGCATGAAGATGATCACTATATACTTTGATTGGGAGCAATAAATTGAAAATCAACATAATGTTTTCATTCACTAAGATACATGAAAAGTGACATAAATAGCTACTTGGTAGTTGCCGGTGAATTCAAGAACACTCTTTGAGTAGAAATCGAAAAGAAAGCCCACACAACTACAAGTCTACGATTCATTATCAACAAATTGTATGGTCACACTAAAGGTTTGAACTTCTATTTTAGAGGTTCAATCAAGAATATTATCAACAACAATCTAAACCAATTATTTATGATATATATATACAAACATAACAAGGCTTCCAATTCTCTAAAAAGTTTAGTCCCCAAAGCTCCAATATTTCTAGCTCCCAAACTAATCTGCACTTTGCATACATTTAACAAGAAACAATCAAGCCAAAACCTATTAACTCAACACAGTTGGTTTACTATCAAGTGCCAATCTTCTGATCACATATTACATTGGAACAAAAGAAACCCTAATACTCAATGATAACCATATCAACCCAGAACTGATAACACCCCAACTTGCATCACTGAACATCAAAGTTCAAGATTTTGAACTGAAAAATTTAAACCACTTTACTTTGTCATCGCTCAATTCTAACTTCAACAAGTCCCAATAATATTAAAACAAGAAAACAATTACTAATGAAAAACAACAATTATCAACGAAAAACTTAATTACAAGAAATTAAAAAGAAAAAGAATACCTAGATAGATTGAGAGAATTGGAATTGGGAATCTGACGCTTAAGATTCCCGCCAAACCCATTAACTTGGGACTGTAAGAGAGTTGATGAGCCCAGAGAAGAAGCTATTGCCATGAATTTTGCTTTCTTGTTTTACTTCAAAAATATTTTGGCTTTGAATTCAAAAGAGATAAAGGTGGGTGCTTTATCAGCTGGCCTCCCTTTCTTTCTCTCTCTCTCTCTCTCTTTCTTGAAACACCACAGGCCACAAGCCCACAATTCACAAGCCTTTGAATTTCTGGGAATCCCAGAATAGAAAGAGAGAGAGATGTGTGGATGACACGTGTCAGGTTGGTCTCCCCAGACTGGATTTTGCTTATCTGCAATGTTTGGCGCTCATTTGTCGCGAGTAGGGACCAAACGGAAAACGGCTGCATATCAAATGCCCAAAACGCTGTGGTGACGACGGAAAGGGCGAAAGGGAACGGGGAGACGAAACCTCTTTTTTATTTTATTTTTTTGAAGGTTATTTTATTTATTTATTTATTGTTGAAGAAATTTGACATTTTGCCTAATGCCAACCTAACAGGCTAACAATATTATGCAATAGTAATAATAATATCAATATTTAAATACACATTTTAAAAATATCAATTCATAACGAATATTACAATATTTTAAAATGATTTTTAATTTTATTAAATTATAAAATATACTATGTCTCTTATTATTTTAAGTATCTGGTAAGATCGTAAGAATGTTACAGAATATATTTGTAAAGAAGTACAGTAATTTTAAGAGTTGTATTGCATATGGTCTGTATCTCTCCTGTTTTACAGAGGCTTGACTTTTATATTGCATGTAATATAACGATTATATAACGGTTATATAATAAATACAATGGCCTCTGAATAATTGTGATGCTCTCCTCATAATTGCCCTGACTCTCTATAACTGTTGCTTCTTTATGGGTCGGTACTCCAATAAGTGCGATGAGCTCTACTTAACCATTCCTCTTTTTTTTTTTTTTCTTTACTTGATTCCTAGCTAACCGTTACTCTTTTATTGCATTTGACCATTTACGTTAGACCAAAATTGTCAGGTCAGGTCAAGTCTAGTACCTTGTCCATTTGTCAGTCATGTTATTATTATCAATCAAGTTGATTAGATGATTAATTTGATTGATAATCACATGTTTCAACTTCAATTCCTTGTAAAAGTTATTATTTTTTAATTTTATTTTTTAAGTGTTAATATTTAATTGGTTCCAAATTTCCAATGAACATTAAAAAATAAAATCAATGCTATAAAAGCGAGAGCGTATTACACGATGAATTTAGTCTTATTTTTTCATTTTTTAGATTAGCAATCATTCTCAGGATCCACTGTAACCCACGTTGTAAGAAGCTAAAATTTAATTGGCTTTCCAATCAGGTCAAGAGTCAACCTTTGCTTCTAGATGGAGCTTTGTGATAATTGATAAACAAGAATAATAAGGGTCAAACTTGTCAGTCTAACACAGTAGTTATTATTATTATAACTTAGAGCAAAAGCTTATAATGTGAAATTGATATTAAGGGGGCGTTTGGTTCACGGAATGTTAGATTGCCTTAGGGAATGTTAGATTACTGGGAATGTAAGATTACTAGGAATGTAAGATTTCTGTGTTTGGTAAAAACTTAGGCATGTAATATAAACATATTTGGTTGATGAGTTTTTTTTTTATGTTATAATAGTTATTTTACCTTAATACCCTCAAATGACAAATCACCTTGCACACATAGAAATATGTCAAACTGCTACAATATAATGTTATTTATTTTCCAAATTTATGTTTTCTCTTGTATAATCCTATTTCATAAAAATAAAATAAATAAAATAAGGTTCACAATAGCATGTAAATAGCATTTTGCCAATAAATGTAAGTTTCAGAACAAAGGACTCATATATTTCCATGTTTTCTATACATATATTGCTCCAATACTAAACCAAAATTATATTACCTAAAGGAAGGGAAGGGTAGATTTTGTAAAATGGCAAGGGAATGTTATATTACCTAAAGAAAGGAAGGGTATCACATTCCCTCAAAATTAAAGAAAAAGCTTATGTGGAGGGTAAATAACATTCCATGGGAAAGTTGGATAACTTCAACCAAACATAGGAATCTTGTATAACAAGCCAAATATAACCTTTGTTATCCTAGATAACCCGAACCAAACGCCCCCTAAATGTAAAAATATGGTCAGAATTAAAAATAAAGTAATTCAGTTGTAAATCATAATGGTTGTCTTTGACGCCGTGCCAATGGATGGCAGAAAGAAAATTTATTTTTACAACCCGTTCGGTTCGCTGAAAAATATTTGAAAGAAATGGAATTCATATTCCATGAAAAACAAATTATTCAGAAAATAGATTTCATTGTTTGATTTGGGTAAAAGAAATTAGTAGGAATATGAATTTCATTGTTTGGTTGGGTTTGGAATGGAAATGAATTATGAATATAAAGACCAATATGCCCTTAACAAGAATAGTGATAATAAATTATATACATGTGTAGTACAGTTAATAAATTTTGATGAGGATATAATAGCTCAATTGTTTAATACTTTCTTCCCAAATCCTTTGAAAAACAAAATATCAATCTCTAGCTAAGAATTTGTTTTCCTTCACTTTTGAGAAGTCAAGTTCCAATAGAAAACATTTTCCATCCAACCAATTATTATTATTATTATTATTATTTATTACCATCTGTTCATCACAGTTGTTATTATTATTATTATTATTATTATTATTATTATTATTATTATTATTATTATTATTATTGTTATTATTATTTCTGTTGTTGTTGTTATTGTTGTTGTTGTTGTAATTATTATTATTATTATTATTGGCATTAGTTATATATAGGTAGTCTAGTTGTTATTATTATTATTATTATTATTATTATTATTATTATTATTATTATTTAATCTGTTGTTGTTGTTGTTGTTACCATCTCTGCACCACAGTCGTCGTCATCATAATCATTGGTATTAGTTATATATAATCAGTAGGGTAGTTGTTGGTGCATGTGGTTGTTGTTTTTTTTTTTTTTGAAATAAAACTCAACTTCATTAATCAAAGAAAGCCGAAATACAAGCAGGTGGGGAAATAACCCTCGAAATAGGGACAGAAGAAGAACCAGTCGCCCTAGCTAATGCATGAGCAATTTGATTCGCTGACCTCCCGATATGCCGCACACTAATAGTGCCCATATCGTTAGCAATGAGATGACATTGCTTTATAACCAAGCCAACATACGACAAGTTCAAAGATGGAGAATTATAAGCAATATATAAGTTTAAACAATCAGACTCCAGATCAACATTAAGCAAACCCCGCCCTTTAAGCCATGACAAAGCTTCTCTAACAGCCATTGCCTCTGCCAAATAAGGGTCTGGTCCGCACTCGAGCTGTCCGCCAACCGCAGCCACAAAAGCACCATCATGGTCACGCACCACTGCTCCGAAGCCCGCTCTATTACCAAACACAGCCGCATCAATATTACATTTTAACCGCCCCATCGAAGGGGAACTCCAATGAGCTCGAACCACAGTAGGAGTTCCTGTAGATTTCAAACGATTAAGCCCCTGCCAAAGGGCACACAAAGCTTCCACCTGAGCATGTAAACCATTGACCGACCACGTACCTCCTCTCCACACCACGTCATTACACACCTGCCATAAATACCAGATTATTGCTGCCATGCGGACACCATGCTGAACGTCAGTATTAAGAAGTTCAGCTTCAACAAATTCAACAAACCCACGCCCTTGCAAGATGTCAGAACATGCCCACACCTGACAAACAATAACACATTCACAAAAAAGGTGCTCAATAGTTTCAATAGATGAGTCACAAAACACACAGCCACCACCAATCCATATTCTTTTAGATTTAAGATTTTCTCGTACCGGTAGAATATTGCGAACACATCTCCAGATTAGATTGCGGACCTTTGGCGGCACTGGAAGCTTCTAAATTTTATCCCAAGCCGTGAACTCAACTGCAGTGATAGCATCATTGGATGGCTGCATGAGAATTCTATATCCATGCTTCACTGAATACATGCCCTTAATGTCACCTTTCCACCTCCAAGAATCACGTAAAGCTGGAGAAACGGGAGTAGCTAGAATTCGTGACACATCGTCAGCAACAAATAGATCATTTAGCACATCGACATCCCACGTTCCATTCGGTGCCATGAGACCACACACTTTAGCATTACAAAGTTGGGGAGTACAGGGGGTAAGCAGCTTTGGGTCTCCAGTATCTGCAAGCCATGGCCATCCCCATATATTGGTATCAACCCCATTCTCAATTCTACGCACAACACCTTCCCTCAACAATGTTTGCCCAGCGAGGATACTTCGCCAGATATAGCTGGGGTTAGTTGCCAACTGAGCATCCAGAAACTCCGAGGAAGGGAAGTACCTAGCCTTTAGCAATCTGCTCACCAACGACTTAGGCCTTGTCGGAATACGCCACCCCTACTTTGCAAGGAGAGCAATATTGAATTCCCATAAATTTTTGAACCCCAAACCACCACAAACCTTCGGGGCACTTAGACGCGACTAACTCATCCAATGGAGTCCTCTCCCATTCATACTTCCATCACCCCACCAAAACCGGTTCATCAACTTTTCCAAGATATCACATGTGTGTGAAGGAATAAGATAAATAAACATAGTGAAGATAGGGAGGGATTGTGCAATGCGTTTAATAAGTACCTCTTTCCCAGCCTTAGAAACTGTTGGAGGATGAAAAATAACTAGGGGTAGTAGTGTATTTTTAATCTGTTTCTTCTTCCCTTTATATACTGTACTAGTTCTTTGTATCTGCACAACATACTCTTCAGTCTGTAAAACTTCTCCTTCAATACAACATATTGTTGCTTTCCTCATTACCACTATTGTGAGCAATTCTAATATGGTATCAGAGCTCGCCGGTGAGGGAGCTGTGCCGCCACAGCTTCCGGCACCGGCGAGACGACTCCTGGAGATCGCAGAGCTATGCGATCGTGTCCGGCGACCAATCCGCAGAAAATTCTTACTCCGTAGAGGAGTAACAACACTGAAGTCAGCTAGCCGCATTCTTGCTTCCTTTGATTTGCGGAGGAACTTTAACTTTACGGCAAGGTTCCTGCAGAGGCGCGCTGGCACCGCCGTTGATTGTGGAGGTGGTTTGGCGATCGTCGATGCCTCAAAGCCGATTTATCTCCGTGCAATTGTCTCGTTTATTTTGTTGTTCCTACAAATAAACAAAAATTTGAGCAGAGTGCTCTTCAAATCAAATCAACCAAAGCCAGAGCGCCTGTTTGTAGGTGTTAATCGATATTTCCAGAGCAGATCCGGGAAAAGAACGAGCGCAGAGTTCGTCAATCCTTCATTAGTGGCCATCATCGTCATTCCTGGAGCAGATCCATGGAAAGCGCGAGTGCAGAACTCATTAGTCTTCGATCGATGGCATCGCATTAATTCATGGAGCAGATCCGTGAAGCCTTTGAGCGCAATGCTCATTAATCCTCTGTTTCCAGGTTCCCGGAGCAGATCCGCGGAAATCACAATGAGCGTAGAGCTCATCGTGAATGAGTCTGGATTGAATGACAATGATGTCGTCATAGTAGTTGTATCGTTGCCACAGCGGCGAACGAGGAAGAAGAAGCAGTTGATAGCTTTGATTCGTGACTTTGCTCCTGAAAAATCGCAAGGAGAGCGAAGGGTCTGGAATCTGAATAAACGAGTTGGAGAGCTTCGATCCGAGATTGGAGGTGTTATGGATACGCGGAGCAGATCCGTGAATACGAACTCTCATTCAGTTTTCTTAAAGCCAGAGCCCTTCCTATCACTCTATTTCTTTCCCTGCATCTCGATATCGCTTTCATTAAATATGATGTATTATGAGAGGTTCATTCAAATTCACAGAGAAAAAGATGCGAATATTACAGTTGTTGAAATGACGATGGATGAGAAAGAAGATGCAGTAGGTCCAGAAAGTTTGAATGATGTGGCTGACACATTGCAAAATGCTCAAATAAGTGAAAGCAGAAGGAAGGAGAGAGATTTTGGATATGAAGAAATGGCGGTGGATCCGAGACAGATTGTGGCCGGAGTGCTCACTATTACAATGTTTGTAATGTTGGGGAACATGATCAAGCGAGACCACTTCGATTCTCTCCAGGAAAGCCACTTGACTTCAACTATTCATGATACTAACAAAGCTTCAGAGCTTTCACTTCCTGGGGGAGATAGTATTTGGAAAGGTGATGGCTTATCCCTGAAGCCGTGCTGGGAAAGACCATCCCTGGCTGATGGAGATTTATCAAATGGATATGTGGCCTTTTCGGTGACCAATGGTCCTGAGTATCTTGTCTCCGGCATTGCATTCGATAGCTCAGATGTGTCAACTTTTGTTGATTGTACATTAAGTCAATGGAGGAAAGGTAAACATATTGCAGTTCTGGAAGCTGATTGCTTCAGAGAAGATTTTGTTGTCTTGCTAAGATTTGTTCAAACACAAGAAAAGCAGAAGTTGAATTTGACAAATATTATTGGAGGTGATCTAAGATCACCATCTCCAAGTAAGGCATTGATTGCATCAAAGAGCAGTTCTCATTCAAATAGCAAAAATGATCAGTATGTTGACCAGATGCCTTTTGACAAGACAATTGGAGAAGGTGATGATGCATTCAACACCTTCTTCAGTGAAACTGGAGCTGGAAAGCACGTTCCTCGTGCTGTGTTTGTTGGTCTAGAACTCTCACACTCTCTCTCTCTGTTTCATTCTAAGCTGGACATACAAAGCCTTGCATGCTCCAGCTTACGGGGGGTGTTGGAGGATGAAATTTAACTAGGGGAAGTAGTGTATTTTTAATCTGTTTCTTCTTCCCTTTATATACTGTACTAGCTCTTCGTCTCTGCACAACATACTCTTCATTCTGTAAAACTTCTCCTTCAATACAACATATTGTTGCTTTCCTCATTACCACTACTGTGAGCAATTCTAATAGAAACAAAATGATGCTGCCAACTACTAACTCTTTCCCTTACTCGCTGCTCTGGAAAACGAAAAATAGCCGCTTTATTTTGGCCCATACATGCAGGCAATCCTAGATAGCGACCCAAGTCCGTCAAGATTTTGACATCAAAGCAATTGGCCACAGCCTCCCTAGCTGCAGTGGGTGTATTCAGACTGAAAGTAATAGTTGACTTATCAAAATTAATTGACTGACCCGATGCATCACAATAATTCCGTAGACAACATAACACTGACTGTGCCTCCTGAAGATCAGCCTTAAAGAATAGAAGGCTATCGTCCGCAAAAAATAAATGGGAGACCGGGGGAGCACCTCTAGCAATACGGACACCATGAATATCCCCTCTCGCCTCGGCCTATTGGAGCAGAACGGACAGACCCTCCGCACACAAAATGAAAAGATACGGAGACAGGGGATTACCTTGTCTTATTCCACGAGTGGGCGTGACTATTCCCGCTGCATCCCCATTCACAAGGATATGGTAACAAACAGAAGATACACACAGCATAATCAGTGCAATCCACTCCTGAGCAAACCCTAGTGCCCTCATCATCCCTTCCAAAAAAGGCCACTCCATCCTATCATAGGCCTTGGCCATATCGATCTTCATAGCTGCCCACCCCGTAACACCATAACGCTTACGTCTTAAATAGTGGTTGTTGTTGTTGTTATTCTTATTATTATTATTATTATTATTATTATTATTATTATTATTATTATTATTATTTATCATCTGTTCATCACAGTTGTTATTGTTGTTGTTATTATTATTATTATTATTATTATTATTATTAGTTATATATAATCAGTAGGGTAGTTGTTGTTGTTATTATTATTATCATCATGAATAGTGCCAATATGATAGGAACTTCCAAGTCCTCTTCATTTTCATAATCATCATGAATAGTGCTGCGTGCATCACTTTTTTTGGGAAAATTTACCTACAAAATAACAAACTATATCAAGTAAACTAAAGAAAGTAATTAATTCTATGCTATTAAATTTCATTTGAGTACATTTATTACCTTTGATACCTTTCAACAACCAATTTTGACCACACATTAATGCCTCCAAAGTATTTGGGTGCAATCTACTACGATGAAGACTCACCAATCTACCACTAGTGCTAAAAGTTGATTCTGAAGCAACAGTAGAAATGTGAATAACTAAAATGTCCTTAGCAATCTTTTGCAACACTGGATAGCGGAGTCCAACACCTCTCCACTAAACTAAAATATCAAAGTCATTAGCTAATAGCAAGACTTTTTCCTCCAAATATTGATCTAAGTCTGATTTTAAGCCCTTTGTTTTAGAATTATTCAAATAGGACTTAAATCCCGAGAGAAAGCAATATCCTTCATACCCATCCTCATTTGTAACATTAGATGAATGTTTGGTGATTTTGCCAATATGATAGGAACTTTCATACTCATGCAACAAGTCATAACAGTTTTTTTAACCCTTATGATTTCTTCTGCAGCTATTTCTCCATAGAATTCCTCAAAGAAATAGTCAATTATCTTAAACTTATATCTTGGATCAAGAATTGTAGCTACTGCCATAATCACATGCATTGATTCCCAATATTTTTCAAACTTTGCTATCATATTTTTAGCCATTTTTGCCACATCCAAATCAGAAGATTTCACCCAACTTCTCAAAGAGAATTTGATCTCACACATTAAGGGAAAAACACATTAGTAGTTGGGTAATTCTTCCCTGAAAATGCATTTGAAGCTTTGTAAAACAACTTCAATTTCTTACACATTTCTTCAGCTAACTGCCAATCTTCTTTTAGTGGTGCACAAGCAAAAAGAGGTTCCCTTTGTTCCAAACGATAAAAACATCTTTGTATTCCAAAGCAACACTAAGCATTAGAAATGTAGAATTCCATCGGGTCTTGCAATCAAGCACTAATTGCTTTGAATATTCAATTCTCAAATGTGTTGCATTTTCTTTAAACGTTTGTTGTCTTTTTGGTGTGGCTAACCAAAAGGCAACACTATCTCTTATACTTTCTAATCCCGGACCCATAATCTTTAGCCCATCTTGAACAATTAAATTTAAAATGTGTGCACAACAACGCATGTGAACTAACTTCCCACGCAATAAAAGATGGCTAGGATTTAGCTTGGATACAAAGAGTTCAATCATACCATCATTTGTTGAACAATTGTCAACAATCAAAGTTGACAACTTTCTTTCAATATTCCAATCAAATATACATTTCAACAATTCTTTCGAAAGAACTACCGATGTATGTGGACAAGGCACATAAATAAACCTATCAATTAAAAAATGCACACCAAATAATGTAAGAAATTGCACAAAAAATAATATAAGAAATAAATTATAAGATTAGTTTAAGTAACATGCCTCATAAGCAAACTTTGCAAACTCCAATTGTTGTCAATAAAGTACGCAGTGATAGCCATGTAGCCTTTCTTTTGATTAGATGTCGTCCACATAT
>CM008339.1:32646687-32659137 GCA_002525835.2 Ipomoea batatas
CTCATTTTCATTCAATAATAGAGTTGGGCAAGGGTGATGGAGTTGGGTGCAAACCTTTAATATGTAAATTAAACTTCGGTAATTGCCAGATTGGTACATTTTCAATATAATTCATTTGTTTAGTTCATGATTCTGGCTTGATTAGCTACACTTGACTAGAGTTATTTAAAATCTAATTTTTCATAATATTAAATTTAGTATTAGTATATAAAATTTATATATTTAAAAACTATTGTATATTATAAAAGTTTTATTAAACACACACAATTATTAAATTTAAAAGTTATAACAAAATACTAAAAAAAAAAAAAAGAAAAGCAAGCATAAAAGACTTTCTTACATCAATGAATAGTACGTCGTAAACTTAGCAAATAAAATGAATCTTGTAATTATGGAATAAATACAGATTATAATTAATTCTAACTCTCGGCATTAATAAGCAACTGATTTATTATTATTTATGATATAGACTGATTAAATTAATTCTTTCTTCTTTGTTTATTTTCTTTAATATTTTTACTTATTTTTAATATTTCTTTTTTTGTGTTTAGTAGTATTTTTAATGTAATTTCTAAATATATCAATATTGTATACTAATACTAAACTTAATATTATGAAAAATTAGATTAAATATAACTTCAGTCAAGTCTCGTTAACCGAACCAGACACATAAAATGAGACGGAGGGAGTATATAATTTTATTATAATCTCAAATTGATGGATAAATTGTAAATAGACCCGTGACAAATCAACACGGACGGAATCGGATTCAAGCATCGGGGATGACCCGAAAATCGAACCCGACCAACCCCGGGTTTGGCTGAGCTTAGCCTCGGTCGAGCCTAACCGGCCCAAGCTTGGCCGTATCATGGCCAACACCTCCGCGGGGTCATCTTGGCCGACCCCTCCGCAGGGTCATCTTGGCTAACCCTCCTCAAGGTCATCTTAGCCGACCCCTCCGCGGAATCATCTTGGCCAACCCTCTGTAGGGGTCATCTTGGCTAACCCCACCTCGAGGTCATCTAGGCCGACCCTTCCGCGGAGTCACCTTGGCCAACCCTCCGCGGGGTGATCTTGGTAGACCCCTTCACGGGGTCATCTTTGCGACCCCTCTGCGATGTCATCTTGGCCAACCCTCCACGGGGTCATCTTGGCCGACCCCTCCGTGGGGTCATCTTGGCCAACCCTCCATAAGGTCATCTTGGCTAACCCTCTGCGGGGTCATCTTGGTCGACCCCTCCACGGGGTCATCTCGGACGAGTCCCGTACTTAGCCGAGGCTTGGGGCATCCGGTTGACGCAATCTTTTTAGCATCAAACGCGATCCAACGTCGTTGCAACCACCCACCTTCTTTCCGGGGAAGGGAGTAGTTAGGGCCGAAAAAGGGTATAAAAACACTCCTCGTCTCATTAAGGTACATCTTGTCCAGAGAACACACTTGTCTTGTTATTACACGAATCTATCTTTGTAATAGCATTGTATTGGCTTTAATACAAGAAGTATCTCCGTGATTATCCATTTTGTCCTTTCATTACAATATTCCTAGTTTAATTTTACCTTTTCAATTCCGTTAATCTTATCAGGTTTATTAATTCGGGCAACCTAGGTTATTAAAATCCATCATTGGTACTTTCATTGAGAGCCGACGTCAGGCTCGAGCGTGCTATATCCCTAGCTATGACAAGGTCAGGGTCTAACTCCCATAATTCTCATAATTCTCGTGGTACCCATACTCCATGTACGGATATCCCCTGCCAACGTTCCCAACGGGACCACGAGTCAGCAAGCACTCCCCGTGAGGTCGGCCGGAGACCTCAGGGATAAAGTCAACAACAATCACCAAGGTCGACCGACCCCACCTCCACCTCCACCTCCGACCTCGGGCTTCCAAGAGGGGGTTGCCGCGCTTCCGCAAGCTACCGCCTTGTTGACTTAGCTTGTAGATGGGCTCCAAGTGGGCCTCTTGGCTTCGACCCTCCAAGGCTTAAGGATGGTCTGAGCACACGCCGACTCCGTACACCAGAGCCCCACCTCGACGGAGAGGTCAATTCGTCTCGGCCATCAGCAAGGCCTTTAAGTTAGGAGCCCCGCGCTCCGCCGCAACAAGAACAGGCCTCGCGAGTGGAGCACTCCGGTGAGACTTGTGGCCGACCATCAAGCTCCCGTCGTGATGAGGTGGAGCAATAGCGAAGACGGATGGATGAGTTTCAACGCAGGATAGAAACACAAGATAGGTGATCGGAACCCCAAGAGGTATTGACCACCCCATTCACAGAGGAAATCATGGACGAGCCTTTGTCGAAGGATTTCCGATTCCAAACCATCAAGGCCTACACGGGGTCGGCCGACCCCCGGGCTCATCTCAATCGGTATCGGGCTGCCATAATGATGACGGGGGCAAGCGATTCCATCATGTGTAGGGGATTCTTCGCGACCCTCGACGACTAAGCTCTAGATTGGTCCACATCTCTACTCGAGGAGTCCATCTCCTCCTACTGGCCCGAATTGGCCTTTTTGGCACCATCAATATTAAGCTTTATGAATCCTTGACGCGAAGGGGACCAACAGACCCTGACTTGTTTCCCCAGCAGGGGACCTTAATTTTTGAGTAAAAGCTTCTACGCCTCCAAAGCCTAGCATGTCGCACGCCTCATAATTTCCCTAGCTGTTGATGACACATTGTTGAAGACGAGGTTGTTCCTAGCTTTCTATAAGTTCCACAGTAGAAGTGGAAATAGAATTCGCCACTTGCTCTCTGTCGGTCCGCGTACTGCCCGAACTACTCTTTTCGATCCATTTCACCAGTGGCATATGAGAGCTAGTGTTAAACCCAGATAGAACCTTGGCAAGATTCCGGCATTCAACCGCCACCGTGCATCGTCTAAACAGGTGGTCTAGCGTCTCCTCATCCTCGCCGCATCTTGGGCAGTCTCCTTGATATGTCAATCCATGTTTCTTTCGTTCTGAGTTGACAAAAAGTTCATTGTTGATGATATTCCACATAAAACGCTTTACTTACTCTATGTATTTGATGTTCCAGATCCAGCCGTAGCCCCCCTCTTCCGTCTGCTGACCTGCAATGAGTGAGAAAGCGAATTTGACAGAAAACAAACATGTACCTGTGAGAGGCCACGAGAGGGAAGCTTGATGGTTGGCTGTGATTGGAATTGGAATAGCCCTTATAGTACTAAGAATATTACTGGGAAGAATCCATCCAAGGCCTCTATGTCCCAGGTTTTATTCCGAGTTATAAAATGGCTAACATTCATTTGAGTACTATTGCTTGACACATTCACGCTAGGGTTCATTGCAAGGGGGGCATCTCCTACCCACCAGTTGTGCTAAAAATTAATCGATGAGCCGATGCCTAGTTTCCATTTAACCCCTTTCTCGAGAATATTTTACCTTTCATGATGCTACGCCAACACATGAGCTATTATTCCCAATATTTGCATTAAAAATATCTCCATCTTTAATGTACTTATCCTTAATAACCTTAACCCAGAACATATCCTCGTTGGTGAGAACTTTCCAAGATAGCTTAGTGAGGAAAGCTAGGTTGAAGTCACTAGCTTTTCTAAGCCCCAACCCCGCTCATCCCGAGGTTTACACACCTCGGACGAACTCACTGTATGAATTTTTCTAGTATCTTCGGAATGCCCCCAAAGGATTTTTTTTTTTCAAATTTTATCAATGGACTGCATGATGTACATTGGAACCATGGCCAAGGAAGCCTGAACCAAGACTTTTCTACCCGCCATACTCAAAGAACTAGCTTTCCACGTATCTAGTTTTTTCCTCATTTTATCAATAGCAGAATTAAGCATATCTTTGGAAACCCTTTTATTAATCATGGGAATCCCAAGATAAGAATCTAGATGAGAGGAGATCGACATGCCCATCTTGCTCGCAATGCGTCTCTTTAAACCTACATTAGTTTTAGGTGATCAGAAAATCTGAGACTTGGAAATATTTACTTCCAGGTCGGAAGCTTTACTGAGTCTGTTCAGACAGTCCATCATCGTCTTGGCTTGTAGTTCCGTGGCCTCCCCTAAGAACATAAGGTTATCAGCAAAGAAGATGTGAGAAATGCCAATCCCCCATCTTGATCGAGATATGAACCGATTTCCATGATCCTGACGACACCTTCCTCTGGATATCATAGGCGAGTCTCTTCGTAACATGGTTAAACAAGTAGGGAGCCAAAGGGTCTCCCTACCGAAGACCCCGCCCCGACACCCTAACACATCATTTTGGTACAACAAGGGGGAGTCCAAATCCGAAATGTATAAGGTGAAGGAACATGTTGCTCATGATGCGAAGGTGGAGGCTATGTGTGACACCCCCATTTCCCAAACTAGAAAAACTCTTAAAAATACATGCATTTTTTTTGAAAAGCCAACACAGGTGCGAAAGCGACAAAACTAAATGAAACAGAGAGTGCTACTGACATGTTTAATTAGATACAACTTATATCTAAACGCACATGTTAAATCAAACTTACAAAACCAATCCAAGTAATACTAGTTCTTTAACTAAAATATTACAATTGTTTAAAAAAGAATTCTAGATTTTCTATGAAGATCAGTGTTGCAAAAATCCCGCCTAGGCGCTGATTAATCCCTGCCTAAGCGCTAGGCGACGGTCGACTGCCTAGCGTATCACCTTAAATGGTGGTATAGGCGGCTAGCCAGCTAGGCGACTGCCTAGGCCGCCTAATCTTCGCCTAGGCCGCCTAAGTACCGTCTAGGCTGCTTAGGCATTGACCACCTAGGCCTCCTAAGCGCTGACTAGACCTCTTAGGCACCGACTACGCCGCATAGTCAGTCGATAAACTATTATTTTTTTTAAATGGGTTATTTAACTCAAAACAAGACCATTTTGAGCGAAATAATCTTAAATTGTACAAACTCTAGATACTTTTTAGGTTAATATTTAATATTTTAGTATTAACTATTAAATTATTATATAATTTATAATTATTAGTCTTTAAAAAATTAGAAATACTTAAACAAATTTTTTAAATATAAAAAATAAAATAAAAAAATACACGGGCGCCTAGGCGCCGATTAATCCTCGCCTAGGCGTCCTAGGCGCTCCCCGAGCGTCTAGCGGTTTTTTCAACCATGATGAAGATGAAACTTTAAACAATTGCCTAGGAAGATGCGAATCGTTCTCATAATCCAGATACACTTGAAAATACTCAAAGAGTATCCAAGGTTAGCACAAAGCTAAGTAAGATTTAATTCACATTCTAAAATAACTATTTACACATAACTAAATGTTTCCGTACAAATAGTCAACAATCGCCTCCACTCAGGCTCAAACCCACTCCCTTCCATGTGGGAGTGTAAACCGGGTGCCACTAGACCACAAGATCTTTGGCAAATCTATATATATACTTAGGTTACTAATGTTTGGTATAATTACTTTTCTGAAAAGACTAATTGAAAAGGTTGTTTTGAGTAGCCTTTTGGAAACATTTTCTGTCTTTGCCACTAATTGTACGGATCTTTACCTCTTTTATGTTTCGCCCCCACTGGAAACATTTTCGTTCTTCGCCACTAATTGTACGGATCTTCTTAGTGTGATTTACTTTCTCTGTGTAATTTGCAGCATATTACATAAAAATGAGATTTACTTAATGCAAACTATTAAGTAATAACTACTATTTCTCCCACCACAAAAAAAAATCATATTGTATTATAATTTTTTGTGTTGTACACATGAGACACCTAAAAGTTAAAATTTAAAACTACTACGTGCCCGGTGCCCCTGACCCCTACATGTCTAAACTAACAGAAGCTAACTGTAACTACTCTTCTCTAGTTACAAGAACATTAAGAGGTTATTGTGTTTTTATATTAATTAATTAAATTGTCGAAAAATTTAATGTTCTTATATTTTGTGCTTTCAAAAAAAAAAAAAAAAACTGTACGTTGAAAAAGTAATTCTAGAAAAATGTGTTGGTTATGAATAATTTTATTAAGACAATTAATTAATATATATGCTTGATTTCATTTTAAAATATAAACAACTAAATTCTTTGAATTGTTATTTGAATCATTGCTTTGTCTAACCTTTTCATTTTTTTAATAAAAAAATTAATATATCCTTGTCATATGTATACAATAAAAGAAAAAAATGAGTAATTCCATAAATTTTACACATTTTCATCAATTATCTAAAAAAAATAAAAATTTACCACCTTCCCACTATTCAAGGAATCAATGCAAATTTCTAATTAGGGGAGGAATTGAGAGAAACTCTCAAGATTGAGGTTGAAATTTAAGGAATCACATTTCTAATTGATCCAAACTTTATAAAGTCAAAACGATGAGAATAATAATAGTTATTGGAATAATCTTATTATTAAGACTGTGCATCGGGCGGTTCGGGTGGGGGATGGCTAAACCGTGCGGATTTCGGTTTGAAGAACTTAAACCCAAACTCTGTAAATATTTATTAAAACCCTTCGGTTTTTACTATTCGGATTCGGTCGGTTTTGTCGGATATCCGATTATATTTCGGATTATGCAAAATCAGATTAAATTTAAAAATATAAAGTAAATATAATTAAAAACTAAATGTCAAAGTTTGAAAATAGTTACACATTACTACATTAGTACATAACTTACATAACTTACAACTTGTGACAACTGAAATTCTGAAAATAATATTTACAACTTACAAGCCAAATTGCCAAAATGTGATATTAAAATGACATAAGTACAAAACCCAAAAAGGCAAAAACTATGCAGATTGAAATAAGTTTTTCAGAATTACAAATCCACATAAATCACAATCACTAAATCACTGATCACATATTCACATGACCAGTTTTCAGATTTACAGCATGACAATCAAGTGATCAACTACTCCAGTTGTCCAGCATTCAAAAAGCCATCCTGAATTCCTGATTCTCCTAGTATCCTACTCTAATAATAATACCCTTCTACAATTACTCTTCTTCCTATTAAAACTTAACAAAAATTAGTAAGGACATAAACAACAAATCAACAATAATAATTACTTAATAAATGAGCATATGAGATTATGAAGTATTGAAGTTCGCTCAGCAAGCTTTTTATCCATATCAATTTCTGGATTAAGGGCAAATTGCATCAATGTCACCATGAGCAACATACCAGCTTAATCCTTATTTCAGTATCTAGTGGAAGCTTCATCATTGCCATAATATAAATTGCCAAAAATAAATATATCAAAACTCACAGATAACTATATAACATTACCACTTTACCAAATAGGCAAATATAGGGCAGCAACTTTACCAACTTACAAGTTAGTAAGTTACCAAGCCTCTAAACAGAACATTACCAGATTTCCCAGCATTGTTTGGGGCCAAAAACTCATCAAGGGCAGCAACTTACAAGTTCCAAGTTACCAAGCCTCATTGTCTCAACATCAGAATTCATAGTTAGTTCAATATAAGATATTAAGATATCATATAAAGTATAGAGAAGACAATTACAGGAATTGTTGCAAGTGAAGAACCAGCAGTCCTCCCACTAGATGTACTTCCACCCTCAACATTAAACTCTACAACAAATTCAATAATTACAAGAATGTGAGAATTCAGTTAATTGAAAAAACTAAAATTGAAAGATTGAATTAAAGAATACAGTTAGAGAATCATTTACCTTTCTCAAATCTTTCTAATTCTTCCCAATTTTCTTCAATTGATATAGGGGCATTTGGCATCCTAAGCCAATCCTGAGTACAAACAAGGCTTCCACAATTTTAGGAGTTAAAGAACTCCTAAAAGGATCTAAAACTCTCCCAGATGTACTGAAAGTAGACTCTGAGGCAACAGTTGAGATTTTTATAGCTAAGACATCCCTAACATGCTTAGATAGGATAGGAAATCTTGCAGAATTAAGCTTCCACCATCTCAATATATCAAATGAATTTTCCTCTTCAACTATTGCCTCAGATAAATAATGTTCCAACTCAGTTTTTTTCCTCCCACCACTTTCCATTCTTTGTTTCTTAATTTGGGACTTCAACCAATGTTGTGGCCTCCCAACTGGGGCAGATGCAGATTAAACAGTCTCAATAGAAGGACTAATAGAACCAGAACCAGAACCAGAACCAAAACTAGAACTAGAACCAAAACCAGAATGACTGTAACTAACATCATAATCATCAAACAATTCATGCAGAGCAGTCAACAAATTCTCAAGGTAAGTTTTGCCTTTTAGCTCACCATACATATGATTTATCTGAGTTGGCATATATTCTAACTTGTCCCTGGGGTCTAAAATGTTTGCAAAGAAAATCATATAGTTCATTTTATCTATATCACCCCAATATTTTTCAAATTTTGCTTTCATGTTAGCCCCCATTAGTTTCACAGCCCCATCAGCTTCCACCATGCTTTTCAAGATACAGAACAGATCAGATATCTCAGAAAAAAGGTATTAGATGTCACATACAAGGACCCTGAAATTCTAATAGTCATTTCATAGAAATATTTCAACAATGTCACCAAACTGTTCACAGAATCCCAATCAAGAAAATCAGGAATAGAATCACCTAAATCAGATTTAAATGAATTGTCACTCTCTTCATAGGCTTCAAACACTTTCTGATATATAACAACAGATTGTAACATCAAATAGGTGGAATTCCACCTTGTTGGCACATCAAGACACAAAGAAGATTTCTGCTCAATACCAATTAAGTCTGACAAATCCCTAAATTTCTTCAACATAGCAGGTGAGTTTCTGACATATCTAACAACCTCCCTAACCTTCTTTACAGCAGTATCACACTCTTTCAGACCATCTTGAACAACCAAATTCAGAATATGGGCAATGCATCTCATGTGAAGATACTTACACTTCACATTAGATGATCCCCAAGACAACAATTTCCTTTTTAAAAAACGAAGACCAGTATCATTTGATGAAGCATTATCTACTGTCACAGTAAACACATTCCTAAGCCCCCACTCTAGCAAACAAGTTTCAAGAGGTTTTGCAATATACTCACCCTTGTGTGATGTGACAGGGATAACAGAGATAATTTTTTATGTAGCTTCCACTCTTCATCTATAAAATGTGTAGTGACTACCATATAATTGATCCTTTGAATAGATGTCCAAGAGTCAGTTGTAATACTGACTCTTTGAGTGTTTCCCCTAAACAAACACTTCAACTTCAGTTTATCTTCTTCATAAATAACATGGATGTCCCTACTGACTGTCCACCTAGATGGAATTTTAAACCTAGGACAAGCCACTGCAATAAACCTCTTAAAACCTTGCCCCTCCACAAATATAAAGGGAAGTTCATCTATTCTAATCATTTCTATCAAGGCTCTCCTAATAGATTCCTGATTAAATACCCAAGTCCCTAACTCTCCCACAGTTGGTTCAGAAGCATCAGAGTTGGCAACAGCTTGATATGTCAAAAGACTGCCTAGTATCTTTAGAGTGAGGGTTTTTCATACAACTAAGCATGTGAGCCCTTAAAGATGAAGTACCATGCTTTTTGGTTTGACATTTGTATATCTTTGCACAATAGATACACTTAGCTTCTGTAATAACATCATTAATATCAGAAATCCTCTGAAAATGATCCTAAACCCTAGATCTGACCTCAACCTGTTTCCTTTTATTCTCAGGAACTGCAGTAGTAGGCAACACATTCTGTTGAGCATTTGTTTCAACCGTTTGGGCTTCCACCACTGTTGTTCCATGAACTGAAGAATTGGTAGGTTCAGAGCCAGTACCAGGCATACTGATCTTTTCCATCTAAAAAACTGGAACAATATCAGTATACATAGTAGGAAATGGGAAACATAATACAGATTACAGAATTCCATCAGAATTCCACAATTAAGAGTGTAGCACTAAGTAGTGCAACACAATTCCATCAGGCATTCATCAAAGACATTTACAAATGTCTCTAAATGCTCATCATATGGACAGGACAACATATAGCCACATAGCAGGCATTCAGCTTCCACATAACAAATTTAACTATTTAAGGGTCCTCAATCCATAAACAAGAAACACATGTGTGTTACATAATTACAGAGAATCAGAGATCATCATTTAGTATTGTAGTCAGTGCTTCCACCAAAACAATAAATCTCATAATTAGAAATTCAGATTTCAGAGCATATAAAATTAAAATAACGACTCACAACTCAGAACTTAGTATTGTAGTCAGTGCTTCCACAAAAACAATAAATCTCATAATCAGAAATTCAGATTTCAGAGCATATAAAATTATAATCACAAGTTCACAACTCACAACTCAGAATTCAAAAAGTTAGTGCTTCGACAAATCACAACTCAAAGTCTCAGATTATATCACAAATTAACAATAAATCTCATAATACAATATAATGAGTCATTCACAAAATTAAAATAACTAGGGTTGGCGATTTACTTGTTTTCTCACACAATTTCCCCGGAGAACAAGGGCCTTCAATATAGTCAATACTTCAGTTTGAGTCTTTGAAACCACCTGCGTCCACCAGACCACCAGTCAACAACGGCTTTGGGCTTCCACCGGACCACCACCACAGAGAATCAGAGATTCAGAGACACTCAGAAAAAGGACTTCCACCAGACTCTCAAAGATTGAGAGAACTCAAAACTCAAAGTCTCAACTCTCAAAGAACGGGACTGAGATCTAAGAAACCCTAGGGCGAGAACTGAGAGTCTGAGAGACAAAGAGAGAGTGAGAAAATGAGAGTCGAGTCGAGAGATTGTGCAGTCGAAGTGAAATGAGAAACCCTAAGGCAGATCATAAAACGATGGATATATATACATACACAGCACGACACCGTTTAGTACTAAGCATAACTGACCCTAGTATACATCGGGTATTCTGGCGGTTCGGGTGGACAAAATACATACCCAACCCGTTTAAATTTAACCGTTTTGTTTCATGGGTTGGGTTGGTTCATGCATCTCGGGCTTCAGATTGGATCAGTTGCGTCATTTCGACCGTTCGGGTCGGATATACCCGTCGGGTGGGTCGGGTATGCACACCCCTACTTATTATTGAATAATCCATTGTATTTAAAGTGCAGAAAGATATGTATTTGTAAGGATACAAAGAGTCCTTCCCAGTTAGGATAGGAATGGTAAATGATATATTCTCAATAATACAAGGAGAACGAGAAGAAATTCTAGTGTGTCTAGAATACAGAGTCATAATATGCTCCCTCAAGTTTAAGGTTCTCTCAAGAGAACATTGAGCTTGTTCCTTTATTCGTTTAACCTTGTTGTTATTAGTGGCTTGGTGAACATGTCTGCTAGTTGGTCTTTTTGTGCATATGTAGTTTACTTGTAGTTTCTTTCATGCTATTTTGTCACGAACAAAATTAAAGTCATTGAGTTGATCAATTGTCACAGGTTCTTTAGTGGTCAATGAGGAGATTATTGTGTGGTACTCAAGGCCTACTCATGGTCAGTCGTTATACTGTGGACCATGAGTCATGGTTGATACTGCAGCTTGAACTGATACTGCTGTTGTGTTGAAAGGATACTGCAGTTGTGTTGAAAGAAAATTGCAGTTGCGCGGAATAGAGGCCGTGTCATCCATCTGGAACTGCAGGTGTGTTGAACGGATGAATGGCCTCTGTTCCGTGCAACTGCAATTTCCTTTCAACACAACTGCAGTATCTTTTCAACACAACTGCAGTATCCGTTCAACGCAATTGCAGTATCAGCTATGATCATGGTCCACCATATAATTTTCGACTCATGGTGGAGGCCTTTGGAATGTATGTCGGATTTAAAACTGGCAGGGTTAGAAATTCTCCAACCCAACCTGTCTAAAATACGGGTTAAACGGGCCCAACCCAGTGGGTTGGACCCATCTAGACAGATCTAGCCATGGGCCCTAGGACATGGCATGTCGTACTACAACATATAAAACTTCATCAGACAGAGACAAGAGGAGCAATGACAAAATAAAAGAATCCTGACTAACCAAAATTTTTGGATGCAGGATCAGTTACAAAAGAACATTCATCCGGAGCTTTAATAAATGAAGTCAAACACTGTAACGTGCTATCAATGTATCCACTGAGATTTTGACTGCGGAAAAAGGGAACAAGTTGACTATTCTAGAATAGATAGTTTGAGGAAGTAAGTTTAATGGAGATAAAGTGATGGGGTATTTGTAGGGTATTTAGCGGAGCTGTGGTTGGATAGACAATATCGGAGATGATGTGAGAAGAAGATGTGGTGTCACCGGCCGGAGGCGGCGCGACGACGGGGTTGGTGGTAGCGATGGTGGTTTTTTGGTAGCCATGGATCATTGGCCTACTAATACCAGATGAGAACAGTAGTTACGGGAATAGTCTTATTATTGATCAATCCATTATATTTAAAGTACATGAAAGAAATGTATTTATAAGGATACAAAGAGTGTTAGTTAGGAATGATAAATGATATATTCTCAA
>CM008339.1:32659235-32697514 GCA_002525835.2 Ipomoea batatas
TTTTTTTTTTTTTTTTTTAAATTTTTTTTTTTTTTTTTTTTTTTTTTTTTTTTTTTTTTTTTTTTTAAATCCAACCAAATGGCCTCTAATTGCTTGCTCAGCCATCATGGACACTCGAGAAAAGTCAATAATTATATGAAATTTTTACTAATTCAAGTTAAGTTGACATCTTTCTGTCCGGGAGAAAGATGGAAGAGAAAGTCATAATGCTAAAATAAAAAAAATAAAATAAAAAACAAAAACAAAAACAGTAAGTTGGTCACCTTATTGTTTAAAAGAAATGTAGTCACCTACTCACCTTTAATGTGCAAGAAAAATAAAATGGAGTTTTTTGAACATTATTTTTGCTACCAAATCCCCTCTAATTGCTTGTTAAGCCAACATGACCATTCAAGAAAATTGAATAATTATATTGAATTTTGACTAAGTTAAGTTATCAAATCCTACTTAAGAAAGTTCTCTCAAATTCTATTATTTTATTCACAAAATATGAATTTAAAATATAAGAGAATAAAAGTTTTTCTATTAAAATTATATATTGTTGGTAATAGACAAAAAAAAAATAATTCGTTTGACTAATATAATGTACAAAAATTTTAATTTATTGAGAAACGTGTGAAAGCAATTAACAAATCTTTATGACAAGAAAAGCTAACTGTTGCGTATTGCCTTTGACAATTAATGTAAGTCGATTTACTGGAAAACCCACCATTCTTTATTTTCGTATGAATTACTTCAAAATAAGAAAATTAAATATTATCTTATCCTACAAATAAGACTAAAATATGAATCTTATTCTACTCTCTTAGTTGAGCCCGTTGCGCATAATTATTTCTCGAGTATGGCTTATGAACTATTACAGAGGCATGAAATTTTACCTCATAAACACCATCGAGTTAGTGATTGCAAGTTTCTGTTGTCATCTAAATTTTTTTTAAAAAATTAAACTTTTTTTAATCAAATTAAATCTTTATTTGGCGTCACTAAAATCACATAGACAACATGTTGTAACAACAACCGTTTTCTACTAAGGATTTGATCAAAAGGATTAAATAATTTATGTAGCAATAAATAAATAAATAAAATTGTTCATTGAGTATTAGACTGATTTTATCTCTTTGTGATTCTTTGTCTGCTAAGGTTATAAGACGGGTTTTACCTAGTACGCACATTTAATTAACGACTGCAAACTTTTTCGGGTAAATAAAATGAAATTGTAAAAATGATGCAATAGTGTCTTGAGAGCAAAAGTAAATATGGAATTTGAAGATTAGCAATTTCTGAACTTTCAATGTAATGCAACTATTGAGCTCTTGGCAAGTATCTTTAGCTTCTTCAGTTGAATTTTCCTTAATTGGGACTGTTTATTGTGTTTGGAATGTATTTTGAATCCAAATAAGACTTGCTGCACTCAAAATATTAAAATAAAATAACTTATTACAATTTCAAATTCAAGAAACTAACTTTCAAGTTATAATGTTTAATCAAATAATAATCTAAGAATGGCATACAACATAAAATATGTTTTTTAATACAATCTAACCCATTAGTAGTATTGATTCAACAATTTTGTCAATCCTGATTGTGATAAGGTTCAAACCTGAGACCTTTATAGAAAAAAATATACAAAAATTATATATATATATATATACTCCAAAAATTCTAAGGATACCAATAATATAATGGGTCACACTTGTGTGAGACTGTCTCACGGATCCTTATTCGTGAGACGAGTCGGGTCGGGTCAAAGCACCATGCAAATGTCACACTTATATGTGCAAATCTAACACTTATATGCTCAAATATAACACTAATCAAAAACACAATTTTTGTTACTTATAAGAGAAAAAGTAATACATTTTTCATAATACAAGTGCCTCTCACTTATAAGGGCAAATATAATACTTTTGAAGAAAAATGTGATACTTTTAAATCGAAATGTAAAAGTATTGTATTTTCCCTTAAAAGTATTACATTTACCCTAATAAGTAACAAAAATTTTATTCCTGATTAGTATTACATTTGAGCATATAAGTATGACATTTGTGCATATAAGTGTTACATTTGCATCTTAACCCGACTCAACCCGACCCGTCTCATGGTGAGACGGTCTCACACAAGTTTTTGCCTAATATAATTACTCTATTCAGAATAATAACTAATAAAAATGTTGCAATCACAATGTGAAATTTTAACGTAAAATAATCATTCCAATCATATATATAGGGTTTGACTCGCATGAGAGTCATGCCCCAAGTAAGAACTGTGGTTTAATTTGGACCATTAAAATCAAGATATACATGCACGACTGTGATCTATGCATATATCTCCTGAAATTATGGATATTATTACCATATTATAATAGGAAATATATGACCAAGGGTAAATTAGTCCATCCAAAAGTATCAAATCGCGACAAAAAAGGCGAACATTCTTTCCACACTTCGCTTTCCAAATCTATTTCGTCGCTAACAATATCGATGGAAACAAACAACTATATTTAATCACTAAAATTAAAACCCAAACCTAGAAGTAAAAAAAAAAACAAAAAACAAAAAAAAAAACAAAACTCCATGACAAACAAACCCTAACTAATATATAATGCACCACAACTAACAACAGAATGGACCATAACTAGAACAATGATGCACTGACATTGTAACGTTGATGCACAAATACTACATATACCTGCCTAAGCCACAATCAAAATTCACAACCACTTCCACACCACCTCACAACATCTGCCACCACAATGTACCACTACACCAACGCAACCGCCTACTGTATCAACATCTAAACCCTAACCCCTAACCACTACATGAAAAACCCTAAACCATAAACCCTCATCGCTAAAACCTGTTGGAATTTTTAGCATAAAATGGCATAGAAAGTAGCTATTTTGTGGTAAATATATGTGGGGTCCATTTCTAATTTGGGATGGGTCAAAATGGATTCGGTTTCTTCATAGTTAGACGAAGAAATTGATATATTGTATGCTCAAAACAGATATTCGGTGAATAATAAATTGATTCTCAAAGTAGACTCATTTGAGTTGGAAATGAATGTGGAAAGGCTATGTAAAAGCACTTGTCCCACATTGGTTTGGGAAGTGGATTTGCACCACTATATATACAATAGCCTTTTAGATGCATATTGAATTGTATAGCATAAAAGTTATCTCTCACGCGCAGGGGGTTGCAAATCAAATCCCAAAATGAGCTTGAAAACGCAGGCATAAATAATGTCAAATTTTTGTATTTTTGTATATTTACCAACTACCACTGTCTAAGTGTAAACTTTGTTTTACCATTCAGAACGTTGAATGAATAGTCACTATTTGGTTTTGTCACCATTCAGACTTGACTATTCGGTCGAGTAGTTACCATTCGGATGTGAATGTTCAATTTGACTGAATAGTTGACTACTGCTCAAACTACCATTCGTGGGTACCACTAGAAGTACTCTTCGGAGTACCGGTCTGAACATTGTTAATTCTGATCTATAAGAATTAATTTCAATTTTATTTCATAGAATTAACAATCGTAACAACCATGTTGAATTCCATATTAAAGTTGCTATTATGGGTGGTTACAAATCTTATTTAATTCAGATGATTAATGTCATTGATTAATGCTATTAATTTCCTCATTTCCTATCAAAACCTTAGTGTTGGACAGAATTAAAAAGTTGCTAATTTTGAACTCTCAAAATCTTTATTTTATCTCTTCCTCTCTCAAAATCGTTTTCTTCGAAGAAAATTCTACCAAACACTTCTAGAAACTGTACAGAGTGCTTGGATGTTGTTCTAGTTCGCCAAACCTTTTGTTTGAGTTCTCAAACTTAAGGTCGTTCATGGGAGACTGACGCTACAACACTCCTAGCACCCTCGGGCGGTAGCCAATCGATTTTATAGAAAGTGTATGTTACACACGACTTGGATTTTTTCTTTCTTACATTGGGTTTAAATCTCATATTTTCAAAAACCCTTTATATATATATGTGTGTGTGTGTGTGTGTGTGTGTGTGACTCCGTTCAGGTGAGAAAAGGTAGCCTAGGAGAGAACTAAGAACCACTCAGCGTCGTTCACGTGTCCAAATCTAGCAGATCAGAAACACTGATTTTTAAAAGAAAAAAATGTGATGGCATTTTCATAAATAATTGAACATCAAAGTGCAAATAAATTGTGTTAAAAGTGCAAGTAACAGTTTCATATAGTACACCTAAGTGCAAGTAAAATGTATTACAAGTGCAAATAAAATATGTTACAAGTGTAAGTAAAATGTTCACTAAGCATGAATATTAATTGCACATAACTTTATCATTAGTTGCACCAAACGTTATCATTAAGTACACCTATGTGAAACACTTTATCATTAGGTGCACGAATGTTACCAAGGTAAATTACTTGCACTTGTAAGTGAAACTAGTTGCACTTGTAAGTGATTTTACTTGCACTTTTTAGTTGCAAACTTGCATCGGTTACTTGCACTTGTAACACATTTTACTTGCACCAAAACTTGAGTTATTTATGAAAATGTCACCATGTTGTTTTGTTAAATTACATGTAATTCGTTGATTCTGGACACGTGGATGATTGTGAGTAGTTCTTAATTTTCTCTTGGGCAACCATTCTCAATTGAGCGTGCCCCTATATATATAACTTTTGGTTTTGTACCAAAAATTTGGCTGGAATTATTTTTCTAAGTTAAACTTCATTTTGTGTATCGACTTATTCACCACCTACAAAACCCTCAAACTAACCCTTAATTACTAAACACTAAACCCTAACCCTAACAAAACAAAAACAAAACAAAAAAAAACCCTAACCCCTAAACTCTTACACTAACCCCAATCACCCTAAACAGGAACCCCTAACCGCTAAAGCATAAACCCGATCGAAACGCTAAACCATTAAGGATCATATGCGAAGATGGCCTACCATGCAAAAATGCGGATGATTATGATCAATGACTCTTTAAAAATAAATTTTATACAAAACTGTGCACTTGAAGGAAAGTATTTTGAACTTGAAGGAAAGTATTTTGAACTCGAAGGCATAAATATGTGCAATCAAAGCACTTTGTGGTACCAAAAAGGTAATTTATTCAAGTTAAGTGTTATTGAAGCAATTACCCATACAAATTGTTTGTAAATCTCACAAATTTCATTACAATTTTAGTTATATATTATTGCAACTTGTAAATAAGACAAAAGACATAACAAACATTGCCTATAATGATGCACTTGAAGGCACAAAAATGTGCACTTAAAGGCACAAAAATGTGCACGCATTCTCTTAAAACCTAGCTCAGGAGAGGAACTTCTTCTACCACATACCAATCATTTCCCTGACCATCTGTTCAATGTAGCGAAAAATAGCTGCCTTGTTGCACCCCAAGAAGGACGGGAGGCCCAAATACTTCCCAAAGTCATTAGTCTGCCGAACTCCAATGTACCCAGCCACGTGATCCCTCATTTCAGCCCTCATATTAAAGTTAAACATAATACTTGACTCATCAAAATTTACAACTTCGCCTGAAGCTTCACTATACCTCGATAGACACCCCATCACCTCCTCTACCTCTTGACCATTCACTTTAAAGAATAGGAGACTGTCGTCAACAAAGAACAAATGCAAAATGGGAGGAGCTCCCATAGCCACATGGCAACCATGAATATTACCCCTAGTCTCTTCTTGTTGTAGTAGTAATGAGAGACCCTCAGCACAGACAATAAAAAGGTAAGGAGATAAAAGATTTCCCTACCTAATACCTCTAGCTAGTTGGTGTCATTGTCTCCACTAACTCCCTATTTACCAAAATGTTATACTGTATTGTAGCCACACATAACAACACGAGATCGACCCACCCGCAGGCGAACCCCAATGTTGTTAGCATACCCTACAAGAAACTCCACTCCATCTAGTCATAGGCCTTAGCCATATCTAACTTCAGAGCCGCCTAACTCACACCTCTGCTACACTTCGTCATCAAATAGTGTCCAACCTCCTCCACCACAATATGAGCCTATATGGAACAAACACACTTTGGGACAGAAAGATTATGTGGTTCAAAACCTCCTTCATTCGATTAGCCATTACTTTCGCCAACACCCTATAAGTTACATTGCACAACGCTATCGGTCTAAGGTCAGACACCTTCTTGAGGACCTTCTTCTTTGGAATCAAGACAACATTAGTATCACTCAACCCCGGAGGTATACTGCAACTTGCAAGACATCCAATCACAAAATCAGTGAGATCACATACAATTGTGGTCCAAAAAAGTTGGTAAAAAGTTAGGGCCATACCATCCGGCCTCGGAGCCATCTCAAGGAACATCGATAGTAGCACACACTTCACCTCATCACCTGTGAAAGGACACAACAATTAGACATTCATCTCTTCCATAACTCGACTCTAAACCCAGTCAAAAAACATGTGTTACTGCTGCAAAAAGAAAAATCTCATTAAAATACCTTAACATCTCCGCATGCATATAGTCGCACCCTCCACCTAACAACCCTCTTTAGTCTTAATACACAGTAACTGGTTACACCTCGTCCGATAAGTTGCAAACTTAGCTTATGAAAATATTTCGAGTTCAGGTTCCCCTCCTTCAGTAAAAACTCCTTAGCTCACCCTACAAAGCTTGATATTCAAACATTGCACCCCACTCATGACTCCCTCGCAAGGCCTCCAACGTCCCCCATAACCACTATATGCAGCAACAAAACTTATGAAAAAAATCCCCACCCAATGTCGCAAATCTCGCCTACAATCATTCACTCTTTGCTAAAACCCCAATCCAGCTGACTAACCCCAATACTGCTCCACCACCCTTCTATAATTGTCATCTAAAAGCCATGCTGATTCAAACATGAATTTCCTATTGCCTATATATGCAGGCAGTTGTGTTGGTCCCGATAGGGTGGGAGAAGTCTGGAGGGGGGGGGGTGAATAGACTTCCCAAACAATTAAAAACTATATAACACTTCAACCAGAGTGATTTCAACTGAATAATCAATTTGAGCCAAGCTTGAGCCACATGCAAACGTGGGAACACACAAACCCAGATGATATGATCAACACAGTACGTAAAGGGTTAGTATGTTAAAGAATGCAAATATGTAAAGTGCAGTAAAGTAAATGAGAGGCAGAGATTTATAGTGGTTCAGAGATGGTGTAATTCTCCTACTCCACTTCTTCCTTGCTCCAAGGAAGGTTTCCACTATCTTCAATCACCCAGATACAATAGTGAAACTCCCGAGTGCTACGCACAAAGCTACACTCAACCACGAGCACTTCGCACAAAGCTAAGCTCCCGAGCGCTACGCACAAAGCTACGCTCCCCGAACGCTACGCACAAAGCTACGTTCCCGAACGCTACGCACAAAGCTACGTTCCAACTAAGTGTTACGCACAAAGCTACACATAGTTCACCCGAGTGTTACGCACCCAGCTACACTCCTTTCTACTCTCAGTAGAGATACAACTATTGTTCAAAGAAATAAAGATTTCTTTTCTAAGACTTGAATTCCTCTCGTGTTTAGCTCAATATCTCATCAACACTTTTTATTTCTCGTTGTATTCACTGCTCAATACCACTTTCTTGTCCGTTTTTTACCGTGCTGTTCTTCAAGTCTTCTTGGGCTTCTTATAATTCAAAGAATTATTTGCCCGTTATGAACATTCAAATTTTGAACGTTCACTTAATCTGATTGGTCATTCCAATATGATCTTGATGGCCATACCTTCTCATTTAATGACCATACCGTTGATCTGATAACTTGCCAATTTGATCTGATAAAAATCTCTAATTTGATATGCACATTTAATGTCGCTGGTAACTTTTGACAAATTACCTCTATAATTGCTCACAAAGTCTTCTTTTACGGCTTGATTGATCCTTGAAACTTTTAGCCTCCAATTTTTGACTTTGTTGCCTTCTCAGCTTGATATTGCAGACTTTGTATCCTTAAGAGCTTGATATTTTTGACTTTGTTGTGCTCTTGATTTTGATCTTGAGCAAGTTGATCCTTTAAAATATTTACCGGGTGGTTCTTGCTTGAGTATGAACAATAATCTTCAGAAAATCACCACCTTCAATTTTCTTCTGGTTCAGGATATTACGTACTGGAATAAATATGAACCATGCAAAAATGGTTAAGTATAAATTCCACTTTAGGTTGATCCAAAGTGCTTTATATTAGCCTTCACGCGTGTAGAAATGGTGTAGTGTTCACGCGTGTGTAATCCATGCAAAGTTACTCCATGTTGACTTTGACTTCCTCCATCGACCAAACTAGCTCCATAGATAGCTCTATTGACCCAAAATTAACTCCAAAGACTTGGCCGTGTGACTAGCTCCAAAGCTTCTTCCTTTGTATTAAAATGTAGCAAGTAGGATTCAAACGCTGGACCATTAGGTATATGCTCAAGTCTTTAACCATTTTTTCATTTCAACTCATTCGGTCATATCCATCAAATAAATATATTTGATTTTTCTTAGCATTGTATAGCGTATGGTGTAGAGATAATGGATCTTGAAGTTCTTCTCGGTTTTGACCATTTGACTTAAACTTCCTCCATTTGACTATACTTGCTCCATGAGTTGCTCCACAAGTTCCTCCATAGACCAAAACTTTGACTTTGAGCCGTGATACTACTAGCTCCATTCCTTGCTCTCCAAAGTTCAAAATGTTCTCAATAGGATTCAAACTTGAGTCTTCTAGCAACGATAATTTGGTCTTATCCAATGGATCATATACACTCATGTGTATAGTGGAAGCAAATGACTTACAAGAGTCATAATAAAATGAACTCTATAAGACAATAATTCGAACCAAACTATTGTCATGACTTGCCTTTCGGGTCCAAACTTTACAGTCTAAAAATAAAATAGGGGATTTCTAAAATTACAAATTGGCTCATCAAATCTATTACAATTTTATTCCTAACAATTTCCCCCTTTTTGATGATGCCAAAACCTATACTCAATCATATTTGGCTCAGTCTAGAAATCAACTGATTTTATTTTTCAATTTTATTGCCACTAGCCATTACGATGAGTTTTCAAAGATTTTTGACCTACGGCTTTATTAATTTTGACTTGTACGAAAGATTATGCATTGTTGGGTTAATTCGTCTTTGAATTTTGATTTTGTACCAACATGCATGCAACATAATATTAAGTCAAATTTAAAGCCATAACACACAAAACTAATAAAGGTAGATATATAATATCATAATACCCATTAATTCGAACTATTACATAACCATTCAAATTATCACCATCATATCAAAATATTATCATGAACTTGCAATTTTTAAAGTAAGCTAGGAATAAATTTAGATACCCAGCATGATATTTATCCTTTTTCTTAGCTTACCAAAATCATCCTTGTCCTCCAAATGGTAGAATTTTTGGAATACCCTACCAATCTTGTAACACTCCGCGGCTTCGCGTAGATTATTTGCGGGAAAAACTTTCCGCAAATACCACCTTGCACACTCTCTTGGATTTCTCCCATCTTGATCTAAGATAGCATCGTGTGTGACTCCAAAATGATCGGAAAATAGATCCACCATTCGGTCTTCGCGCTCCTGATCGGTCATCGCGGGTGTATTCGGTTGACTTGCCTGCCTTGGGGCTGTAAATGTAGAAAATACATTTCCTGCGGGGTTAGCAAAAATTGTAAAAGTTGATTTTACTCCTTCCCCCTGTGTTCGTTCCCCCCTGTGTAGGTGCGGTGGAACTCGAACCAACTTGGCCAAATTGATTGACCTTTCTTCCCCCTGTTTTGGCAGCATCTAATATTCTCGGGAAATAGTGTGCATCCCCTTTCTGTTGTACTCGAATCTCACGATCAAGAGATAGACATTCATCTTGCTTTCCTTTGAGTTCTTTGATGTCATTAGCCATGTCATGCAACAAATCAACTAAAGAATTACAAGTGCCATAAATTGTTGCATTTTCTTCTCTTACTTTCTGGACTCCTTCATTTTGAATTTTACAAAAATTGTCAACAGTTTTCTTCAACCCTTCCAACTGTTGCATTTGATGCGTATACATGCTCTTTAAAATGGTAACTTCACCTTTTTGAGCTTGAATTATTTCGGCCATGGTAGCTTTGTCATTTTGAAAATTCACACTCCACTCAGCCTTTAATGCCGTAACTTCATCACGCATCACTGGACTAATTCTTGCAATTTTCTTCTCCATTTCATTCATCTTCTCACTCAAAGCTTGAATTTTATCATTAGTGGCCTTGGTAGAATTTTCCAATTTCTCATTAAAGTCTTCGAATCCATCTTAATGTGCTCAAAGTGTTGCTCCAATTCGGTTCGTAGACTCTCCAAAGTGTCACTTTGTGCACCACTTGAACTCTCAACTTGAACTCCAATTTCCTCCACAACATGCTCTACATGTTGCTCTTGAAGTTGCTCCTCAGGTTGCTCTACGGGTTGCTCTACGGGTAGCTCTACAACATGCTCCATGGGTGGTTCCACAAAATTCTCAATATTTGGTATTTCCTCTCTTGTCTCGGCCTCAACATCAAAATGCACATGAAAATTTTCATGTTCTTCATCAACTTCTTCTTCATTTCCACGGGTTAGTCCTTCACTTGGAGTGTTTAACCCAACACTCTCAAGAACTTGGCTTAAAGTGGTTCTCGGTTAATCCATTTCGGCTTGTTCACTTTCGGCTATACCATCACGACCACCTTCGGCAACACCAACAATTTCAAGACTAGTTCCTCCTTGGCTTGGTAAATTTAGATCAACAATACTTTCTCTTCTCGGACGGGAACTACATTCACCTTGTGTCAAACCCGTCATTTCCCTCGACTTCCTTTTCTTATTTCTTTTCAACACGAAATTGTCACGAGTCAAGCCCTTAACTACACCAATCCTCACACCTTTCCTCCTTAAAATCTCACAAACCAAAAGGCCGTACCCTACATGGCCTTTAACCTTCACAAAATGACATAACCTCTCGAACATAGATCTACTCCAATCAACACTTATCCCGTGAAACACGGCATACATTGCTTGGGCAGATGATACACACACTTTTGTATCACATCCGACAGCAACTCAAATTCCCATTTCAACTCCACTTTGTATCCAGAAAAATCTGGGATAACTTTCAGTTCATTCACACGCACAACCCTCCAAAACTCATCATGATCAAACATAATATCATCAACAGGCAAAGCATTCTCAGGAAAAGCATAAACATTTCTAATATCACTAGCAACAACCTCCATAGGAGTATCATTAACAGAAGATGAAATCACACCATTCGCGTACGTAGCATGCTCGAAAAACTGTAGAGATGCATCTATGAAGGCTCCTTGAAAGTGATAGTTGCATACCTTTAATAAATTGCTCTGTTCCATTCCAGTGAGTAATGCTTGAGCAAAATCCTTGTCTCTAGCCTTGTTGAGAAAATCCCCATTTTCGAGTAGGTACCCTTGCGAAACCTTGGTAACATGTTGATTTATTTCAATGGGTTGGGGTTGAATAGGAGAGTTGGGTTGACTAGAATCCATTTATGGAATTGATTTGGGATGGGTAGGAATTTTGGTGTAGGATTTTGGAATTTTTGAAGCTTTTGGCTATGGTGGTGCGTGAGAGTGGTGAGGAAGATGAAGGGTTTGGGTGAAAGGAGAGAGAAAGGGTCTTTTTATAAAAGTTAGACAAGGGTAAAAAGACTACAATGCCCTTCTATTAAAAATCCACTCCATTGTGCGAAAGAGGGTGTTTTTGGAATTTTGAGAGAGTGATTTGGCTATTGTAGGTCAACTTTGGTCAAAAGGCGGGTATATTATTGACTCGGATAGCTCAAGATTATTTACGTGAACAGTCCCATGCAAAAATAAAATTATGCAACAACATTTATTTCATAAGAGCAATCATATGCTAAAAACAAAATAAAAGAATGTACAGGCATGTAGGGACACACAAAAAATTACCAAACTATCCCACTAAAAATAATTTTATCTAGAAAGATAAGAAGCAAGTGAAACATAATCATTTCTACTGCATGCATAAACACACATGTAAGGGTGACTCACCACAGTAAAAACACAAGCAGGTGAAAATTAAATACATATAGGCTATGCATGTAACATGTAAAACACACTTGTGAAACAAGTAAAAACATAGCTTCAGCTAGGATCACATAGACACGCCACATGCAGTTAAAAAAAACACTTGGCATAAAATAAAATACTTAGCTGATTTCGATCATCCCCATTTCATGCCTTAAGGTTGCGAAGCGAGATTCACACAACGATTTTGTGAGAATGTCTGCAATTTGATTTTCTTTAGGGATATGATCGATCCTTAAATCCTTCTTTTCGACGTGGTCTCGGATAAAATGATGTCGTACGTCGATGTGCTTCGTTCGTGAATGAAGTACATGATTTTGTGAAATCGCAATCGCGCTAGTATTGTCACAGAAAATACTAACGTCCTCGTAATTAATTCCGTAATCCTTCAACTGTTGCTTCATCCATAAAATTTGAGAACAACAACTCCCTGCTGCGATATATTCGGCTTCGGCTGTGCTTGTTGCAATGGAGTTTTGCTTCTTACTGAACCATGACACTAATCTCCCCCCTAAGAACAAGCACGTTCCGGAGGTGCTTTTACGATCAATTTTGCAACCTGCAAAATCTGCATCTGAATATCCGGTTAGTTCAAAATTACCTTCCTTTGGATACCATAATCCAACATTGATAGTTCCTTTGAGGTATCGTATGATTTTCTTCGTAGCATCACGATGACTGTTTTTCGGCTTTGACTGAAATCTTGCAAATACACCTACTAAGTAAGATATATCTGGTCTACTCGCAGTGAGGTATAGCAAAGATCCAATCATTCCTCAGTAGATCGTTGGATCAACGTCCGTTCCTTCGTCATCTTTATCTAATCGATGTGCTGTACTCATAGGAATTTTGACTGAGCTTTTTCCTTCTAAGCCAAATTTTCTGATCAAGTCTCTGGTGTACTTGGCTTGATTTATGAAAATTCCTTCATTCATTTGTTTAACTTGTAGTCTAAGGAAGTAGTTCAATTCACCCATCATGCTCATTTCAAACCTGTTCTACATGAGCTCAAATCCGGGTGGTTGCTCAACATATACTTCCTCTTCAAGTAAGCCGTTCAAAAATGCGCTTTTTACGTCCATTTGGTAGACTGTAAAATTCTTGTACGCTGCATATGCTAGGAAAATGCGGATTGCTTCTAATCTCGCCACTGGAGCAAAAGTCTCATCAAAATCTATTCCTTCTTGCGAATAGCCTTTTGTGACCAGTCTTGCTTTATTCCTAACAATGGTGCCATCTTCGTTTGCTTTGTTCCGGAAGACCCATTTTGTACCGATTACATTGTGATTGCCTGGTCTTGTAACAAGCTCCCATACGTCATTTCTTTGGAATTGATTCAGCTCTTCTTGCATGGCTTCAATCCAACTAGGATCACTTAAAGCTTCATCTATCTCCTTAAGTTCAATCTGAGATAGGAAACTCGAGAACATTGCGTCTCTTGCAGTTGATCTGGTTCTCACGCCTTCATGCACATCTCCAATAATTAAATCATGTGGATGATTTTTGAGCCATCTCAAATCTGGTTGAAAATTGTTTTGTGAATTGGGTGGCTAAAAGGGTTCATTCTCACGTGTAGAGAGAGAGGGAAAGTTAGTGGGTTCACTTTGGGTCCCACCACTAATTCCAACTTCCTCCACAACTTCCTCTAAAGGTTCCACTTCATCCCTTGCATTAACTTCCACTTCAACTTGCTCTACAACTTCCACTTCTTCATTTCTTGCATTTCTTACGCCTGGTGCGCCATTTTGCTCTGTATTGGAGTCTTTAATTTCCAGATCTTTTAATCCTCTGAATGCTTTGCTGGTAGATGAATATCCAAGAAATATAGCTTCATCTGCACGCTCATCAAAAGTGTTCAGATAGCTTTTGTCATTATTCAGAACAAAACATTTGCATCCAAAAGAATGAAAATAGCTAATGTTAGGTTTTCTCTCTTTCCATAATTCATATGGTGTTTTGTTGTGCAGCTTGTTGATAAGACTTCTATTCTGGGTGTAGCAAGCAGTATTAATTGCTTCTGCCCAAAACCGTTTCGGTAAGTCGGCTGCCGTAATCATTACTCGTGCGGCTTCCTTGAGTGTTCGGTTTCTTCTTTCGGCAACACCGTTTTGTTGCGGTGTCCTTGCAGCTGATAATTGATGTAGAATTCCTTGCATGCTGCAGTAGTCTTGAATCACGCTGTTTACGAACTTTGTACCTCTATCCGTACGTATTTTTGCAATTTTGAGTTCCTTTTCGATTTGAAGTTGTTTCAACAATTCTGGTAGCTTCCTTTCAACTTGGTTTTTCTTGTTGAGAAAAATAGTCCATGTGTACCTGGAAAAGTCATCAACAATAACAAGTGCATATTTCTTACCACTCATACTTACTGGGTGTACTGGACCAAATAAATCCATGTGTAGTAGACTAAGGGGTCTTGATGATGATTCCTGTGTCTTTGACTTGAATGACGATTTGATTTGCTTTCCTCTTTGGCATGCATCACAAATCTGTTCTTTCTTGTAGACTATTTTGGGTAGTCCTTTGACTAGATCATTGGCTGCGAGTTTGTTGATCGTTTTGAAATTCAGATGATTCAGCTTCTTGTGCTATTCCCAGCTTGTAGCGTTTGTGTTGTTGGCAACTAAGCATATTGATTTATTTGTTGTAGACCAATCAACAACGTACATGTTCTTCTTTCTTGTTCCTTGCAGTACAATTTCTCCAGTAGTTTCATTTTTCACTTGACATTTGTCTTTGAAAAATTCCACTAAATAACCTTTGTCACAAAATTGACTTGTACTGAAGAGGTTGAATTTTAGACCTTCTACGTAAGATACGTCTTCGACTTTTAATCCGTTACGCTCAAATGTTCCGATTCCTTTGGTTTGGCCGTATCGATCTTTTCCTCCAAAAACTACTTTTGGTCCTTCGATATTCTTAAAATTCACTAGACTAGATTTATTTCTAGTCATGTCATGCGAACATCGACTATCGAAGTACCAAACTTCCTGTAAACAAATTAAACATTTTTAGGTACCCAGTTTTGCTTGGGTCCTTGGGGGTTAGTAATTTTTGGTACCCAAATCCACCTTGTCCTTACTGAACCAAGTAAAGGTGATTTGTAACCATTGTTGACTTTAGAATCATAACTAATTTTGGAAAAGACTTTCGGTGCCCGGTTTGGAAAACTGACTCGATTTTTAGGCACTTGGGAAGAAACCTTAAAGGAATTAAACCTTGATTTTATCCATGGTTTAATTTCTTTGTACCAATATTGCTCAGAGGGATAAAATCTCCCTGGCCCACCATTCGAAAACCTTCCCTTTTTCAAATGTTGTTTTGCACTAAACTCATTGGAATATTTCCTTAAGGGAACAAAACTTTGCCTTTTCTTTGACTGACTGGGCGAAATATTTCAAAAATAAGGCTTCGGCCCAACAGTACTATTTTTGGCAATTTTTTGATAACCAATTCCTTGTCTCACTGTGCAATCTTGACCTTTAACAAATTTCACCACTTGTACTTTATTATCTAAAGTCGTAGTAGAGTTGGTCAACTTCTGAGAGTCTTGAGAACACGATGGATCATAACCCAAACCGGTTTTATCTCCTGATGGTTTCTGCATATTTACCATTTTGTCCATTATTTTGGATGAATGAGTAAATGTGGCTATTACTCCCATGAGGTTTTGTTCTCTCACTTCCCTTGATTTACACACTTCTTGAAGGTAAATAATTTTAGCCTTCAATTCTTTCACATCGGACAGAGCATTTTGCAATTTTTTATTTATTTCATCTTTTTCAAGAATCAAAAATTTATTGCGCTCTTCGAGTTGAGAGTGAGTGTCCATAACGGTTTGACAATCTCTCATAAATTGAGAAAAGGACTCTCTAGAAAAAGAAGTACTCACATAATCAAAAGATTTAGATGTTACTTCATCTTCTTCAACTTCATGCGCCATTAAGCATAAATATTGAGTTGATAAACTAGTTAAAGCATCCATGCAGAATAAGGCATTATCATCCTTTGAGGTGTCACTTTCTTCACTAGATGACTCATCACTATCACTTGACTCAAGTGGGTCACTAATTAAAGCTTTTCTTTTGTCTTTCTTGAATCTTCTTTCTTTTGCCTTGGTGTCCTCCTGAGCATTATCACCTTGATTTTTGCTCACTTTTGGATAAGGATATTCTGCCATAAAGTGTCCTGACTTTCTACAATTGTAACACAAGTTTGCATCAGGAACTTTTTTTTTCGTCCATCTAGGTGCGCTGGCTTGAGGAAAATTTTTGTTGTTCTTTTTCCTCATGAACTTCTTAAATTTCCTAACAAACAAAGCAAAATTTTCATCAGATAAAAATTCACTATTATCTACTGACCTCGATGTAGACGGTTGTTCGATTACTAGCGCGGTATTTCTTTCTTCGCGTTCTTCTTCTTTTCTTGACTTCATTTCAAACTCATAAGCTTTTAGATAACTAAAGAGCTTGTCGGTTGTAAGAGTTTTCAGATCCCTATATACATGTTTTCACCCATATATAAGCCTATTTTGAGAAATAAATACTTTGGTTTTATGCAAAATGTGCCTTAATTCATTTGTTTATATCCTTAGGTGCGTAAATTGTTAAATTAGAGACAATGCATGCCTTTCGGAGCATTTTGAATGAATCTCGCGCAAATGAGAGCCAAGGTGAAGCTAAGAGGATGACTAAAATACTTCCAAATGAGCTGATTCTTTAACCATTGGAAAGAAGACTTCAAGGGCTTCAACTCTTATGAAGACATCAAAGTGTAAATCGGAAGGGAAAAGGGTCAAAATCAGCCTACAAGTCAGAACAGTGTTGCAGGAGGAAGCTCCACGCGTTGAGAATTACTCTCGACGCGTCGAGAGTGTGCCGTAGGAATTTCTGAAATATTACCCGAAGGCTTGACGCGTCGAGCCCCATTCTCGACGCATCGAGAATCCTGTGACAACCCATTTTCTGCTTCGCGGAAAAGCCTATTTTGCCCCTTTTTTGTGCTCCCACTATATAAAGCTCACTTTCCAAGAACCCTAAACCTAAGCTGCATTGGAAGAGGCAAAAAGGAGTGAGTAAAGGGTGTCTTTCTCTCCAAGGAGTCAAGGAGGGATCCACCACTTTTGGAGAAGATCTTCACCATCAAAGAGCTTCAAGAGCTTAGGGAGGAAGAAAGAAGACTTGTAAAGCTATATTCGGGAGAATTTCCTTTCCTTTCCTTTACTTTCTTAGCTTTTGTAAACTCTTTATCATTTGTGCTTTGAATGCAATACTAGCCATGAGTGGCTAATCTATTTAGGGATTTTTTTGGTGAAAGTTGTTTATGAACCTATTTTGCCTTGTTCTTAATGTTTTGATGATATGTTTTATATTTGGGTTTCATACTTATGATGCAATTGTGATTTCTATTGTGATGCTTGTGATTAAAGGCCTAAATTACTTGTATCTTGCTATAGTTGTGTCTTGATGGTAGTTAGGGCATATACTAGAGCACTCACTTTTGCACTTGACCTTTGCACCTTGGGAGAGGGCAAACTTGTTAAGGGATTTTATCTCGGTTGCTTGTTCTTGTTTAGTTCTTTATTGTGGGTTTGAGTTATGGGAGTAATTCCTTCCCCATATGAATGCAATCATCCACATTTGTTAGAACCCAAATCACATATATCACCTTAGTATGGCATTAGAAGACTAAACACCTAAACCCGGAAATCCCATCTCTCTTCCTTTTTGTTTTCACCAACTACGCTTTCATTACTCTCGTTTATTACAATATTTGCAACCGATCAAACACCATTTTCGTTAGGATTAGCTTCACATGAGTATACTAGTAACTAGTGTTCGATGCGCCCCGCTTCCCTGTGGATCGATACCCCGGAATACTCCGGGTATTTGAATTGTTATAAAATATGCTACAATCAAATTGGCGCCGTTGCCGGGGAAGTGGCGTTTAAGTATTGACATTAGTGAAAGTTTTATTCTAGGAGTCTAATCCATTATTTTTCTTTATTTTTACTTACCCATAACAAATTTGCTTTGTTTAGTGTGATCTTGTCTTTTTAGGTACTTGTTGCATGCAAACACGGTCATTGGGGAAAGAAGGATTATTGCCTTTGGACCTTGAAATTGAAAGGAGAGCAAAGTACCTTAGAAAGCAACCAAAGATGGCACACGCTCAAGGAAATATTAATTTAAATCTTAATGGAGATGGAAACGGCAATGGAAATGGAAATGGTGATGGGAACGGAGTTAATCAACCCGCACCGGCTAAGAGAGCTATGTCCGATTATATTGCACCCGATTTGGAAGAACGTGATAGCATCAATATTCCGGGTGTTGAGGCCAACAATTTCGAAATCAAACCGGCGACAATTCAAATGGTTTCATCGGATCAATTCGGGGGATCACCTATGGAAGATCCAAATGCTCATATTACTAAGTTCCTCCGGATTTGTAGCACTTTCAAGATGAACGGAGTTCATGCCGAAGCGATCAAACTCCGACTCTTTCCATTTTCGGTGAGGGACAAAGCTCACGGTTGGCTCATTTCATTTCCCGCAAATTATTTTGATAGTTGGGACCAACTCCATAGGGAATTTTTGAAGAAGTTCTACCCAATTTCAAAGACCCAAAGGATGAGGAGAGCAATCCAAAATTTCAAGCAAATCCAAAATGAGTCTCTAGCCGAGTCGTCGAAAAGATTCAAAGATTTGAGAAGACAATGCCCACACCATGGTATACAAAGTTGGGATCTAATGATGGCCTTCTATGAAGGATTATTTGACACTTCAAGGACTTTGGTAGATGCATCTTCGGGAGGTTCATTCACAGTTTTGGAGCTCATTCAAGCCGAGGAGTTGTTAGAAAAAATTGCAATGAACGGTTCTACTTGGTACTCCGATAAATCTTCACAAAGATTAGGAGGAGGTATTCATGAAGTGAAGCAAATATCCGCTTTATCGGCTAAAGTGGATAATGTTGCAACAATGGTGCAAAAGCTAGCTCAAATCACTCTTCAAAATCAAAATGGGAGCTATGTTTCTACTCCTCATTCTCCCTCAAGACAAGTGATGATTTGTGATCTTTGCGGTGGAGGGCACAACTTGGGTGAATGCCTTAATGATGATACGAGTTCTCAATCTTCCGTAGAACACATCAATTTGCTGGGATACAATAGGCCACAACAATCTTTTCAACCTCAAGGAGCCTATGATCCTCATACCTCAAGGAATCATCGCGGTTTCTCATGGAGTAACCCAAATGGGGCGGCAAATCCCCAAAGTTATGGCAATAGAAACCCACCTCCGGGATTCCAAGGTCAACAAAATTTTAGAGGGGGTCCTACACAACAATTTAGGCAAACTCAAGGATTTCAACCCCAAGCTCCAACTATTCAACCAAGCCCACCACTACCTACTTTTGAAGCTCCACCTCCACCAAATTGGGAAGCTATGATGCAAATGATGCTTAAATCTCAATTGCAAAGTGAGGAGAGGTACAAACAAATGTCCGAAAAGATAGATCAATTGAGTGCTCACAACAAGATGCTAGAAAGACAAATTGCAAATCAAGCTTCTACTTCTTGCACCAAAGTCACCGGGAAGTTGCCCGCTTGTCCCGAAAATCCAAGAGAGCATGTCAATGTTATTGTAACAAGAAGTGGCAAGAAACTTGAAGAACCACCTCTTCCGGTTGACAAACCAAGGCTGAGTAAAATCATTGATGTTGAGATCGAAGAGAAACTTGAAGAAGAAGAAGCTAACCATCCCGTTTTGAATGCGAGCCCTCAAAGTCATGAAAAAGATGAAAAAGAGAAGCCCAAGAGAAAGTATGTGCCTCCACTTCCATTCCCTCAAAAATTTCAAAAGCAAGCCAAAGATAGTAGATGGAAAAAATTCTTGGATATTGTTGAAAATTTGAAAGTCTCTATCCCGTTGCTTGATTTGCTTACCCAAACACCTTCTTATGGGAAGTTTTTAAAGGAAATTCTATCTAAAAAGAGAAAGTTTGGTGATCAAGAAATAATTGCAATGGCACAAGAGTACCGGGCCTTAACACGTGAAGAGGGACGGTTTCCAACAAAGCATAGAGATCCGGGAAGATTTACGATTCCATGTGTTATTGGTGGCTCCACAATCAATAGATCACTTTGTGATTTAGGAGCAAGTGTTAACATAATGCCTTTATCTCTTTGCAAGAAGCTCAATTTAGGAGAGCCACAACCGGTCGAATTCACACTTCAATTTGCCGACCGGTCAACCAAAAATCCTATTGGAATTCTTGAGGATGTTCCCGTTCGTGTTGACAAGTATTTTTTGCCTTGTGACTTCGTGGTAATGGATATTCGAGAGGATCCCTACACTCCAATCATATTGGGGAGACCTTTCTTAGCCACAACGGGAGCAATAATTGATGCACGGAAAGGATCAATGATATTTGATTTTGGAGAAGAAAAAGTGGCATTCAATGTTCTTGAAGATCCTAATTCTCGTGTTATTGAAAGCTGTTATAGGGCCGATGTGATGTGTAGCAAGACTCGTGATGAAGATGCTAATTTTACACATGTGGAGAAAGTCGACAAAGGATGTCTTTTGGGATGCAAAGCTTGTGTTGAAAACTTCAATGAGGCTAGTGATGGAGGTAGCCTCAAGGATCAACCCGGATGAATTATGAAAAAAGGGGTCGAGCTTATAACCTTAAACAAGCGCTTCTTGGGAGGCAACACAAGCCTTTTAATTTCTTGCATTTTAATTTTTGCTAGTTTAATTTGCATGATGGTTTTTGAATAAGGAATTTGGGTGTTACTTGCTTTATCTTGATATCACATGATGTTTTCGAAATTTTTGAGCTTAAGTTTTCATGTTTATATGGTTTCGGAGTTGAATTTTTACTTGGTTGAGTGTTGTTTTGGTGTAGGGAGTCTACTTGATGGTTCACAGTTGGAAACAGTAAGAATATGCACTCTGTTCAGTTTCGACGCGTCGAGAGCCAGACTCGACGCGTCGAACTTTTGCCGTAACAATTATTTTGAAATTCTGATGGTCTCGACGCGTCGAGAACCATTCTCGACACGTCGAGATGTTGCCGTAGGATTTTACAAAAATCCTTGACGGGCTCGACGCGTCGAACCCCCTGGTCAACAGTTGACCGCGAGAGTTTTAAAACCTTTTTTTCCAAAATTCTTTTATATCTCCATTTTCGAACAACAGCTCCCTAGTTTGGTTTCTTGGCTTATTCTTCATCTTTTGCTTCCAAAACACACTCATCTTCACTCCAAACTCCATCCTAAAGCTTCATGGTAACATCCTTATCCTTTTTTTCCATCAATTTCCTTTATTTTTGTTCTAAATTTCATAGTTTCTTTCATGATTAGTATAAGTTTATTTTACGAATGCTCATGATTGATTGTATTTGTTGAGGTGGTGATATTTGTTGTGTTGAAATGGATTGAATGGGGACACTAATTGCACTAAGCTTCTTTGTTCAAATTCTTGCACGCAACGTGTTTGATGAAATGCTCCAATAAAGTTCTTGATATTTCTTGCATTGTTTGCTTGCATATTGCTCTATGTTTCATATTAATCAATGTTTGCAAGTATATATTGTCCTCACTTTATTATATTGCAGTTAAGAAATGCCTCCAAGAAATACCAAAAACATTTTCCTCTCTCCCGTTTTGTCGTGGAGTGTTTTCTTTCCGCCGTCTTCTAGGTTTCCGCTTTTCTTTCTAGGGTTCCTTGTTTTTTCTCGCTGTCCTTCCAACTCTTGCGACATGGAGAAGGGTGGACCTAGTGGTATTGTGAAAGCTTGTGAGGCACTGACCATCGATGATGATGCGGATGGGGTGGTCGTGGAGGTTGAAGAGGTTGCTCCACCGGTTTATGATTTTCGGTATGCGGCGGTGGGTAGGGTGCTTTCTGACCGCCCGGTGAAATTTGTGGTCTTTCGCGACGTCATGGCTACGGCATGGCGTCCAACGAAAGGTGTGCATTTTCGGGAACTCGGGAATGATAGGTTCTTGTTCACTTTCTATATGGAACGCGACGTATCTCGTGTGGTGGATAATGGTCTGTGGACCTTTGAACAAAATTTGGTTCTCCTGCGCCGACTGGTGCCTGGGGACGATCCTCTGACTATTGATTTGAATGTGACGTCTTTCTGGGTCCAGGTGCATGGACTTCAGTCGGGATTCATGTCGGAGAAAGTTGCGATAACCATTGGAAACTTTGTAGGGGAATTTGAAGCTTGTGATCAACGTAATTTCGAAGGCTCTGGGAAAACTTTCATGCATATCCGAGTCAAGTTACAGATTTTGAAACCTTTGAAGGCGAAGATGAAGTTGAAAAAACCAGGGGGTGATTGGTTTTGGGTGGACCTGCTCTATGAGCGTCTGCCATCGTTCTGTTTTCAGTGTGGGGTGATCGGTCATGCTGATCGGTTTTGTCCGACATCGGAGGAGAAGGTGGTGGTTGGTCAGGCGAAGTCTTTTGGGTCGTGGCTGAGGGTTGGGGGGAAAAGGGTGACGCCGGTTCCGGCGAATCGGTGGTTGGTCCTAAACCCGGAGGTGGTGGGTGCGAAGGTGGCCGTTGTTGGTGGGGGTTCTGTAACGGCTGATCATGATGAGTCACTAATTAAGCATTTAATGCCAGTTATTGACTCTAATCATGATCCGTTAGGGGGGAGTATTCCAGCTACTATTCATGACGCTGAAGTAAATGAGAGTAATGAAGATGAGGGTGTGGTGGTTACGGAACAGAAACGACGTAGGGTGGGGAGTGAGGGTGGTGAGAGACAAGTATATGAGTCGGGGGTTAGTCCTATGGCAGTTGAGAGTTAGTTCACAGATGTGACTGGTGAGGTGGGTCCTGGTCTCCAGGCCCACCGGGCCAAATGAGTTGTATGAGTTGGAACTGCCGGGGGTTGGGTAACCCTTTGGCTGTTCATGTGTTGTTGGGCTTGGTCAATAAACACAAGCCTGACATTTTGTTTTTATCTAAAACTTTGAGTGGGGCGGCAAGAATTGAGAGAGTTCGGGTGAAGTTAAAGTATGACGGATGCTTTACAGTGGACGTTCAGGGTAGGAGTGGGGGTCTAGCAGTGTTATGGAACGGAGGAGTAGATGTTGAGGTGGTAGGGTATTCCAACCACTATATTGATTGTATTATCGATAAAGGCGGTACGTTTCCTCGGTGGCGTTTTACAGGGTTTTACGGCATGCCTGAACGACACCGCTGCCGAGAGTCATGGAATCTTTTGAGGTACTTTTCTTGTCTAAATAATCTTCCGTGGGCAATTATGGGGGATTTTAATGACATTTTATGGGCTGGGGAGAAGGTGGGACGAGTCCCTCACCCAAATTGGTTGCTTAGGGGTTTTCGAGAGGCGGTTCAAGAGAGTGGTTTACACGATTTGGGGTTTGAGGGGTGCCAGTTTACATGGGAAAGGGGGAGAGGGACTGCGGGTTGGGTGAGGGAGAAATTGGATAGAATTTTAGTTTCGGGGGATTGGAGGGATGTGTTTCGTGGTGCACGGGCTAGGTCGTTGGAGGGTGGGTGTAGTGATCACATGCCATTGTTATTATGGGTGCAGCAGGAGGGTTTGCATGGTAGGGGTCGTCAGCGGCGGTATGAGAATGTATGGGGGGAGGCTCCAGAGTGTGCGGACGTAGTTGCGTCTGCATGGCGTCGGTCTGCCGGCTCTGACATTGTGGGGAGGTTAGAGAGATGTGGGCGGGAGGTTTGGACGTGGGGGCGGCATCGGTCGAAAGGTGAGGTGGTTGAAATTGAGCGTTGTAAAGCTCGTATGGGTAGGTTGCGGTCGTTGAGTGGGGACGTGGAAGTACGGGAGTTTTGTGAGGTGCAACGCAGGTATTTGTCGCTACTTCAATCCCAGAGTGACAGGCTGCGGCAGCGAGCGAAAGAAACGTGGTATAAGGGGGGTGATTGTAATAGTCGGTTCTTCCATGCTTCGGTGAATGGTAGGAGGCAGAAGAATCGAATTCGGGGGTTGAGGGATGAGGGGGGTAGTTTGGTGACGGAAGAAGAGGGCATGGGGGAAATTATTGTGAACTACTTTACGCAATTGTTCACGGCTCGGATAGGGGACTACGGCCTTGTGTTGGAGTGTTTGAACAAACGTGTAACGGAGGCCCAAAATGTCTCCCTGTTACGTGGGTTTAATGGAGAGGAGGTTCGGGAGGCGTTGTTCGCGATGCACCCTGATAAGTCCCCGAGGCCGGATGGCTTGTCACCGGGTTTTTTCCAGCATCATTGGAGTACCATTGGCGATGAGGTAGTTCTTTTCTGTCAATCTGTTCTATCTTCTGGTCATTTACCTGATCACATAAATTTTAACCACATTGTTTTAATCCCGAAAAAAAAACACCCTGAGTTGATGTCTGATTTCCGCCCAATCTCCCTTTGTAATGTCCTGTATCGTATTTTTGGGAATCTCTTGGCGAATAGGTTCCGGGTAGTCTTGGATTCTATAGTTTCTTCTGCCCAGAGTGCTTTCATTCCTGGTCGTTCGATTATTGATAATATTTTAATTGCCTATGAGACAACTCATGCCTTGAACCATCACCGGGGTAGGGTTGGGGTTTTTGGGGCTTTGAAGGTAGATATGAATAAGGCGTATGATAGAGTGGAGTGGGGCTTTCTTGGGGCGATTTTAACGAAGTTGGGTTTTGATGAGAGATGGGTACATTTGATGAGGGAGTGTGTTTCAACAGTTGAATATTCTATTCTTGTTAATGGCCGAGAGAGTAGGCATGTGGTTCCTTCTAGGGGCTTACGGCAAGGGGACCCCATTTCTCCCTGTTTATTTATTATTGTTGCTGAAAGTTTGAGTTCAATGTTGAGGGTTCAGGAAGAGGTAGGGGCGTTACATGGGGTCAGGGTGGCGCGTACTACTCCGCAAATCTCCCATTTATTTTTTGCCGATGATTGTTTGTTCTTTTTTAAGGCAAATAATCTTGAGGCGGGGCTTACTAAGGAGATTTTGAGGGAGTATGGGGATGTGAGTGGTCAAGTGGTAAACTATGATAAGACAACAATATTTTTCGGGAATAATGTGGTGAGGGAGGATAAGGAGGCGGTGTGCGAGGTTTTGGGAGTTCAGGAGCAGCAAGGTAGAGGTAAATACTTGGGGTTACCGGGGTTGGTGGGTCGCCGAAAGAAAGAGGTACTGGGGTTTATAAAGGATAAGGTGCGGGCACGGATTATGCATTGGGGAAACCGCTTTTTATCGAGGGCTGGCCGGGAGGTTCTCCTAAAAACCGTTCTGCAAAGTATTCCAAACTATGCAATGAACGTGTTTTTATTACCTAAGGGTTTATGTGAGGATATTGAGCGTCTTATGAACTCTTTTTGGTGGGGGTGTGAGACTAAGGGAGGACGGGGGATTCGGTGGAGTACATGGGGTGCTCTTTGTCGACCGAAGCAGTTTGGGGGAATGGGGTTTCGGCGAGTGAGAGATATGAACTTGGCTATGTTGGGAAGCAAGGGTGGTCTTTTTTAACTAGTCCAAATGCTCTTGTTACACAAATTTTTAAAGCCCGCTACTTCCCTCATACTTCTTTTTTAGACGCTGGGCCGGGGTCAAACCCATCGTTTGTGTGGACTAGTATCCGAGAAACGCAGTCTTTAATTAAGGAGGGAGTTCGGCGAAGGATAGGGGATGGGACTACGGTGAGAGTTTGGGGGGATCCTTGGTTACCCGATTATCATAATCCTTATATGGTTACGCCGGAGCCTGCTTATTTAAATAATCCCATGGTTTGTTCTTTATTTCACCTGGGTCTACTAATTGGGATGTGGAGTTGGTCCATGATATTTTTCTAGACCGAGCACTACAAAAAAACGCCCGAATAGCGACGGAATCGCTAAACGGCGAAATTCCGTCGCTAAAGCGTTTAGCGACAGATTTCGTCCGTCACAAAAACCCTCCTCGCTAGAATTTTGTGACACAATTTTTTTCCGTCGCCAAAATTAGCGACGGATATTTCCCTTGCTAAACGAAACGAATCCGTCGCTAAATTTCGTCCCGCGACGGATTCGTCGATGACATTTGTGAGGGACTCGCGACGATAATTTCCGTCGCTAAATCTTGCGACGAAAATTCCGTCGCTATACGAACACTTTGTCCGTCGCTAGTTTCTTTCTACGACGATTTTTGGTCAAAATTTGCAAGGGATTAACGACGGATATTTCCGTCGCTATTATTAGTGTCAGAATTGTCCGTTGCTATTTTCCGTTGTTATATGTAGTGACGGATACTATGGTCGCTAATTTAGCTTGAACTTAGTGACGGAATTATCTGTCGCTATTATTAGTGTCAGAATTGTCCGTCGCTATTTTCCGTCGTTATATGTAGTGACGGATACTATGGTCGCTAATTTAGCTTGAACTTAGTGACAGAATTATCCGTCGCTAAAATTATAAAAAAATTAAAAAAAAATAAAAATTACCACAATTAATATCTGCCCACGAGATGCTAAGCTGGTTTTGAGTCTGCCCACTTCTGTTAACGGTAATATTGACGCATGGTTCTAGGAGGGGGAGATGAATGGGACATACTCTGTGCGCAGTGCTTATAAACTGGTGACTACTTATTGGGGTGACTGTGAGAGGAAGGGCTGGGGTGGGGTTTGGAATTTGGCTATCCCTCATAAGGTGAAGTGTTTTTTCTGGGCCTTGTGTACATCCCGTTTACCAACCAAGGATGTTTTGGCTGTTAAGCAGGTGAGGAGTGATCTTTTATGCCCTTTGTGTAGAGCGGCTGACGAAACCATGGTTCATTTATTCGCCAACTGTAGTTTTGCTCACGCTAGTTGGCATAGGATTGATCCGGCATGGAGTAGGGCGTACGTGGAATGTTTTGATGATTGGCTCGAAGAGATGTGGGGTGTGCTGTCGGTGTCAGATTTGGAGAAAGTAGTGATGGTGTGTTGGGCTCTATGGAATACTAGAAACCAAATGGTTTTCCATTCACAATGCATGACTCCACAACACATGGTGGCGGGGGCTTTGATTTATTTGCAGAATTGGAAAGCTGCCCAGCGTGCTGTATGTTCGAATTCATCTGCGACAGGGGGTGTGATTAGGTGGCAGCCTCCTAGTCCAAGCTGCTTAAAGGTCAATGTGGATGTTGCTATGGGTTTTGATACTACTCGAATGTGTTTGGGGTGGGTTGTGCGAAATGAGGAAGGGGTTGTTTTAGGGGTAGCTATGAAGGTGGTTACGGGACTGTACAAGGTGAGGGAAGCGGAGGCTTTGGGTGTGAAGGAGGTTTTGAGTTGGCTAAAGGGTAAGGGGTGGGATCGGGTGGTTGTTGAAACGGATGCTCAGGTTGTAACGAATGCGGTAGGGGGAAACAAAAATCTTACTCCGTTTGGCCTTTTAATCCAAGATGTTTAGACTATGCTAGCTGCATGCTGGCTCATCATATCGCTAAATTTTCTTTACAATATTGTCATGCTAGTTTGTTTGAGAGTTTTGATTCCATTCCGCGTTTTATTTCCCATGTTGCTTCTAATGATTGTTTACGTCATTAATATATGAAGTTTGGTTTTGTCAAAAAAAAAAATAAATGCCTCCAAGAGTTAGGCTTCCAAACAAAAGCCAAAGAGGAGAGTCATCACAATAAACTCAAGAGCCTCCTCATCTTATTTTCAACCACCACCTGAAGGCGATCATCATTAGCAGGTCAAGGGATGCCCTTCAATCCCTTTCCCCCGATTTATTTTGTTGCATTGGGATAATGCAACTCTTTAAGTGTTGGGGGAAGTGTGGTTAAATGGATTTTTCCCTTTTACATTTTTATATCTTTAGCTTTTGTTTTAGTATTTAGTTTTGACTACTTTTGGATCTTCTCTTGAGCTTATTTTGAACTCCTACTCCTTATCCTCTTGCTATTTGGGGTTTTTATGAAATGAAAAATTGTGCTTTTATGTTGAAATATATGCTCATGAGCTTGATAGTTTCCCCACTTGAATTTTTGAAAATTGCTTGGATGACTCATGTGCTTCGTGTTGATAAATTCTTGTCATGGCATCTAGTTGCAATTATTCTCTCTTGTCAGTTTGTGGATTCATTGTTTGAACTTGTTACATTCCAATGTGCCATAGATGAAATCAAAGTGAAGCATATGATTGAACTATTCTCTTGCCAATGTCCTTGTTAACCGCTTAATAATTGAAATAATTTCTTAATCTAGTGGTTTGTGCTTCGCTAGTGAAAGTTTATGCGAAATTCCGGCATTGCCTCATTAGTTGGCTTTATGGAACTTGCCTCATTACTCCTCCAAAATGTAGTCTAATTGTTGCATGCTTAGAAATGATTTAGGCCATTTTTGTTCACCCTTAGCCTTTAAACCTACCTACATCGTATGTTTTTATCCCTTGTGTCCCCTTTGAGCCTTATTTCTTTGTTTAATAAGTGCTAAGCACTTAACCCCTCGTCGTGAATTTTTCTTGTTTAACCCACATCATTAAACCTTTAGCCCTTAGCCAAATATGTTCCCTTCCACCCTAGAGAGAATTTAGCATTTATTTTTGATATTCTTAGAAGAGATCTTTATGGAGCTTATAGTTAGAAAGCAACATTTTACTTTGAAATGCCTAAGTGAGGGAGTCTTGACCTTTGTATAGTCCTTTACTACTATTGGTAGTTTGCTAGCAATAGAATAAAGTTTGCTTCTTTGAGAAAAAAATTCAAAAGGAAAAAAAATGAGAAACAATTCAAGAAAAAAAAAATCAGAAAATCGAAAATCAAAATCCCAAAGTGGACACTTTGTAAAGTTCTGCTTGTCTTTGAAGAAAAATCAAAAAAAAAAAAAAAGAAGCTTGTAAATAGCTTGAAGAATAAGAGTTTGTTTAGTTTGAAGTTTTTAATTAGTTAGTTTGAAAGTTTGTATTCGACCCCACTTCTTTAGAATGTTGCTTTGTTCTCTAAGTTACTTTTGGCTCCTTTGGTCATACCTTTCTCATCTCTTCTAGGATTTCACAAGGTAGATATTTGTGACATTCTCTCTCTTTTGTTAAGTTTTTCCATACCCCTTCTTTGTTAGCCTAAACCCTTAGCCCCGTTACAAGCTAATAAAAGACCTATTTGATCTTTGCATACAACTTTAGGTCTATACTAGGAGGAGTACGAAAGGCAAGCCTTTGGGATCTATTTCTAATGCCAAGTTTTGCATAAACCTAACTTAGTATGTGTGCACACTAGATTTCTCACTATAAATAATTTTGGTGCTTGGATATTGGCTTGCGAATGGATCTTGTGTGTTAATCTGCGATGATTCTTGAAGCATGTTGTCGTGTGACAAGTTGGTTTGTGGATGTTTGGTTGTTGCAAGAGAGGTATGCGCGACTTGTGTGCTTAACTTGAAATTTATCTAATTGTTTGCTTGAGGACAAGCAAAGGTTTAAGTGTGAGGGAGTTTGATAATTGCATTTATGTACATGTTTTCACCTCATATATAAGCCTATTTTGAGTAATAAATACTTCTTAAATTTCCTAACAAACAAAGAAAAATTTTCATCAGATAAAAATTCACTATTATCTACTGACCTCGATGTAGACGGTTGTTCGATTACTAGCGCGGTATTTCTTTCTTCGCGTTCTTCTTCTTTTCTTGACTTCATTTCAAACTCATAAGCTTTTAGATCACTAAAGAGCTTGTCGGTTGTAAGGGTTTTCAGATCCCTATATACATGTTTTCACCCCATATATAAGCCTATTTTGAGTAATAAATACTTTGGTTTTATGCAAAATGTGCCTTAATTCATTTGTTTATATCCTTAGGTGCGTAAATTGTTAAATTGGAGACAATGCATGCCTTTCGGAGCATTTTGAATGAATCTCGCGCAAATGAGAGCCAAGGTGAAGCTAAGAGGATGACTAAAATACTTCCAAATGAGCTGATTCTTGAACCATTGGAAAGAAGACTTCAAGGGCTTCAACACTTATGAAGACATCAAAGTGTAAATCGGAAGGGAAAAGGGTCAAAATCAGCCTACAAGTCAGAACAGTGTTGCAGGAGGAAGCTCGACGCGTCGAGAGTGTGCCGTAGGAATTTCTGACATATTACCCGAAGGCTCGACGCGTCGAGAATCCTGTGACAGCCCATTTTCTGCTTCGCGGAAAAACCGATTTTGCCCCTTTTTTGTGCTCCCACTATATAAAGCTCACTTTCCAAGAACCCTAAACCTAAGCTGCATTGGAGGAGGCAAAAAGGAGTGAGTAAAGGGTGTCTTCCTCTCCAAGGAGTCAAGGAGGGATCCACCACTTTTGGAGAAGATCTTCACCATCAAAGAGCTACAAGAGCTTAGAGAGGAAGAAGGAAGACTTGGAAAGCTATATTCGGGAGAATTTCCTTTCCTTTCCTTTACTTTCTTAGCTTTTGTAAACTCTTTATCATTTGTGCTTTGAATTCAATACTAGCCATCAGTGGCTAATCTATTTAGGGATTTTTTGGGTGAAAGTTGTTTATGAACCTATTGTGCCTTGTTCTTAATGTTTTGATGATATGTTTTATATTTGGGTTTCATACTTATGATGCAATTGTGATTTTTATTGTGATGCTTGTGATTAAAGGCCTAAATTACTTGTATCTTGCTATAGTTGTGTCTTGATGGTAGTTAGGGCAGATACTAGAGCACTCACTTTTGCACTTTTGACCTTTGCACCTTGGGAGAGGGCAAACTTGTTAAGAGATTTTATCTAGGTTGCTTGTTCCTTTTTAGTTCTTTATTGTGGGTTTGAGTTATGGGAGTAATTCCTTCCCCTTATGAATGCAATCATCCACATTTGTTAGAACCCAAATCACATATATCACCTTAGTATGGCATTAGGAGACCAAACACCTAAACCTGGAAATCTCATCTCTCTTCCTTTTTGTTTTCACCAACTACGCTTTCATTACTCTCGTTTATTACAATATTTGCAACCGATCAAACACCATTTTCGTTAGGATTAGCTTCACATGAGTATACTAGTAACTAGTGTTCGATGCGCCCCGCTTCCCTGTGGATCGATACCCCGGAATACTCCAGGTATTTGAATTGTTATAAAATATGCTACAATCATCGATAGCTTTGAATAGAATATCCTTGGCAATGTTGTCCAAGTTGTTTCGTTGTCTATCTTCAGGAGTCCATTCCTCTTTGGGTTTAGGAATGTTTTGCGGTGTTGTGCTCGTCTGTGCAGTTGCGGTATTGGCTTTAAGAATTTTGATCGGACCGCTGGTAATTACTTCCCACATCTCATCGTGTAAAGCGGATAAATGAACCTGCATACGTATTTTCCAATCATAAAATTTGTCAAGTGAAAATAATAGGTTCGGAGCTAAGTCTCTCTTCATCTTGAAGTTTTATGAGATCTGTCTAGCAGTCAAATATTGACTCAATAGACAACTGCTCTGATATCACTTGTTGGTCCCGATAGGGTGGGAGAAGTCTAGAGGGGGGGTGAATAGACTTCTCAAACAATTAAAAACTATATAACACTTCAACCAGAGTGATTTCAAGTGAATAAATTCAACTTGAAATCTGCAGCGGAATATCGTACGGTAAAGTGCTATAAAAACAAACTGCGTAAAACTGAAGAGATAACTCGCATGCAATACGTTGGAAATACTTAGAATAACTCAAAGAACATGTATGCAAAGTTTGAGCCACATGCAAACGTGGGAACACACAAACCTAGGTGATATGATCAACACAGTACGTAAAGGGTTAGTATGTTAAAGCATGCAAATATGTAAAGTGTAGTAAAGTAAATGAGAGACAGAGATTTATAGTGGTTCGGAGATAGTGTAATTCTCCTACTCCACTTCTTCCTTGCTCCAAGGAAGGTTTCCACTATCTTCAATCACCCAGATACAATAGTGAAACTCCCGAGTGCTACGCACAAAGCTACACTCAACCACGAGCTCTTCGCACAAAGCTAAGCTCCCGAGCGCTACGCACAAAGCTACGCTCCCCGAACGCTACGCACAAAGCTACGTTCCCGAACGCTACGCACAAAGCTACGTTCCAACTAAGTGTTATGCACAAAGCTACACTTAGTTCACCCGAGTGTTACGCACCCAGCTACACTCCTTTCTACTCTCAGTAGAGATACAACTGTTGTTCAAAGAAATAAAGATTTCTTTTCTAAGACTTGAATTCCTCTCGTGTTTAGCTCAATATCTCAGCACTTTTTATTTTTCGTTGTATTCACCGCTCAATACCACTTTCTTGTCCGTTCTCTACCGTGCTGTTCTTCAAGTCTTCTTGGGTTTCTTATAATTCAAAGAATTATTTGCCCGTTATGAACATTCAAATTTTGAACGTTCACTTGATCTGATTGGTCATTCCAATCTGATCTTGATGGCCATACCTTCTCATTTAATGACCATACCGTTGATCTAATAACTTGCCAATTTGATTTGATAAAAATCTCTAATTTGATCTGCACATTTAATGTCACTGGTAACTTTTGACAAATTACCTCTGTAATTGCTCACAAAGTCTTCTTTTACGGCTTGATTGATCCTTGAAACTTTTAGCCTCCAATTTTTTACTTTGTTGCCTTCTCAGCTTGATATTGCAGACTTTGTATCCTTAAGAGCTTGATATTTTTGACTTTGTTGTGCTCTTGATTTTGATCTTGAGCAAGTTGATCTTTTAAAATATTTACCGGGTGGTTCTTGCTTGAGTATGAACAATAATCTTCAGAAAATCACCACGTTCAGTTTTCTTCTGGTTCAGGATATTACGTACTGGAATAAATATGAACCATGCAAAAATGGTTAAGTATAAATTTCACTTTAGGTTGCTCCAAAGTGCTTTAAATTAGCCTTCACGTGTGTAGAAATGGTGTAGTGTTCACGCGTGTGTAATCCATGCAAAGTTACTCCATTGACCAAAAATTAACTCCAAAGACTTGGCCGTGTGACTAGCTCCAAAGCTTCTTCCTTTGTATTAAAATGTAGCAAGTTGGATACAAACGCTGGACCATTAGGTATATGCTCAAGTCTTTAATCATTTCTCCGTTTCAGCTCATTCAGTCATATCCATCAAATAAATATATTTGATCCTTCTTAGCATTGTATAGCGTATGGTGTAGAGATAGTGGATCTTGAAGTTCTTCTCGGTTTTGACCATTTGACTTTAACTTCCTCCATTTGACTATACTTGCTCCATGAGTTGCTCCACAAGTTCCTCCATAGACCAAAACTTTGACTTTGAGCCGTGATACTACTAGCTCCATTCCTTGCTCCACAAGTTCCTCCATAGACCAAAACTTTGACTTTGAGCCGTGATACTACTAGCTCCATTCCTTGTTCTCCAAAGTTCAAAATGTTCTCAATAAGATTCGAACTTGAGTCTTCTAGCAACAATAATTTGGTCTTGTCCAATGGATCATATACACTCATGTGTATAGTGGAAGCAAATGACTTACAAGAGTCATAATAAAATGAACTCTATAAGACAACAATTTGAACCAAACTATTGTCATGACTTGCCTTTCGGGTCCAAACTTTACACTCTAAAAATAAAATAGGGGATTTCTAAAATTACAAATTGGCTCATCAAAACTATTACAGTTTTATTCCTAACAAGTTGTACCCTCCAAATCAAGGTAAATGGCACAATAATCCAAGGAGAGCGTCAGGATATTATGGACCACAGTGATATGAACCTAGTCCAAGGTTCAAATAAAGATAGAGTATTGTCCCAAGAATGCTCTCAATGCAAGGATAGAGATGAATAAAAATACCTTAGACTCACGAGAAACCCTTAGTCTCGAATCCTCAAAGACTTTAGAAGAATCCCACTGTAGTTTCAAGTACCTCAATGATGCAATTTTCAATCAACTAGAGTCGGATCTAGTTTCCTTCGATTCAAAGAATGAGTCCGCGAACCTAATTCTAAGGTTGAAGAAAGGAAGATTGATTCGAGTCCACAAATCAATTTGCTAGTCAAGTCCACGAACTAGCCACTAATTGAGTCCACAATTAGCCATAAGGTTTCTTACACAAGTGTAAAGAAAAACTTAAGAATTTTATTAAATGAAAGCGTGATTTAGACTGATATATGATTGTGCCCTATTTATAGGTATAGGGATATCATTATAATCCTAAATACAATGGGTAAAAGAATCCTAAACCTAATCTAGAAAGCAAGTAAATATAGTCCTATTTAGAAAGGGATTTAAGAAATCCTTTCTAAATACAAACTAGTGTTTTCTCTTTCATGCCAAACAATTTAAAATAATGGAGCTGATTTGGGCCTAATTTAATTCCCAAAATAAGCACTTAAACAATTATAAAAATCCTTGAGTTCTTCTTCATCTTTTGCAATTGGGATTGACTTGGGTTTCCACCATCTTTGAACATAACCAATGAAGATCATAGTTGCCTTAATTGTTTGGACTTGGCCTTGTGATTGGCCTAATTGATACACTTAACGTATCTTCGTTATGTTGGGCCGCATCATCCTCCCCTTCTTGAAAATGATTCGACCTCGAATCTTATAAGCACTGTCTTTGATCCCTAGTATCACTTGAAATGGGCAACTATAATTCTTTCCTCTATCAAATGCAATTATTCTTGGGCTTTCTTGTTTCTTCCACCAATGATGCTTTAAGGATGTAGTGATGGGGCTTGTGATTAGCACACTATGGACCCTTATTGGATTTCATGTGTCCTAATTCCTATTATTCTCCGCTTCTTGAAAAGGATTCGTCTTCGAATCCAAATCTTCAATGAAAGACAAATTAAATAAGCAAGCTCACTTTGTGCTTTATCACGCTCATGTAACTTCTTCTTGGGATGCCTGACACGAGTTGCTCCAATTAACGTTATCCTACAATCAACAAGTGAAACAACTAAGTCTAACAGCACATCACAAAATGTAACAACATGATAATTATTAAATTTAGCCATTTTTCTAAAATTGACAAGCATAAAATCTTTCCTCCTAGAGCTTAAGGTTAAAAACCAAACACAAAATCCATGGGAAAGCCAAGTAATGATTTAGATGTAGTGTGGTGGTAAGTAGCACAATTATGAACATAAGATTCTACATCTTTTTTCTTCTTTGGCTAATAAAAATATCCATGCAAAACATCATCAGTCTTTTGAATACCAAATTGTCCCTTATGTGAATCAACAATTAAACCAATGCCCAAAACAAAGAAAAAAGTGTCAATCCCATTGACTTTGAACCAAATCCCCTTGTGCAAGTAGTATTTGCCATAAAATGTTTTCCAATGTACCTGGTAACTTCCCAGTGATTCCTTTTCTCTATCAAATAAAATTTTAGTAAAATCAAAATTAAGGAATCTCAGAGGTATGGAAGCAAACAAATATCTAACACATCTAGCAAGTAGGTCATTAATAGAAACATGACAAACAAATCTAGAGAATTTTAATGCATGCTTTTGAAATAAAAGTGAGTAGAAAGTGACTCCCCTTCTTTTTTCTTGCTTACTATCTTTTTCAGTTATCAAGAGAGACTGCACTTTGATACCTTGGTCTGGTCCTTTCAACTGTGTTGGGCGTCGGCAAGGTTGGCCGAGTTCAGCCCCTGCTCGATTCGAGACGTGGCGCTGTGGCTTACCATGGAGGGATGTGGTTAAATGGTATTAGTCCACCTACCTATAACCAATTGGTTTTAAGTAGGATATGGCAACCAGATAGCCAAAGAACTCTGTGGTTAAGCGTGCTTGACTTTCGGCAGTCACAGGATGGGTGACCCCCTGGGATGTAAGCATAGTGCAACGCTGAGATCCATCAAATTGTATCACTAATTATGATCCCTTTGTTTGGCTACAAACTGAGTTAGAGGATTGGAGTGGCGACTGTAATTCCAAACATGTTGGTTCCACTTTGCTCTCTTTGATTTCTTCTTTCTTCGAGGCTGGTTTGAGAGCTATCTTGGAGTATAACCTTGGACTAGGTTCATATCAATTTAGAAGGGGATTTAAGGAATCCTTTCTAAATACAAACTAGCGTTTTCTCTTCCATGCCAAACAATTTAAAATAATGGGGCTGATTTGGACCTAATTTAATTTCCAAAATAAGCCCTTAAACAATTATAAAAAGTCTTGAGTTCTTCTTCATCTTTTGCAATTGGGTTTGACTTGGGTTTCCACCATCTTTGAACATAACCAATGAAGAGTTGCCTTAATTGTTTGGACTTGGGCCTTGTGATTAGCCTAGTTGATACACTTAATGGATCTTCGTTATGTTGGGTCACATCACATAGTGTCCCCGTACAAATCACACCAATCTGTTGTTGCAACCTCCTTATCAAGTCGCTACTCAACCTAATGATTAGTTACCTGACCACGCTCATACGTTGACCGATGACCTGACATACCCAAATCCACTAACCAGCAATCATTCGACGCATCATTAAAACCCTGGATAAGGCCAACACGATACAGATCCAACCTCCTCTTCTTTGAATGACAAGCAATATCATTGAAGTCGCCTACCACCACCCTTGGAAGATCATATTGACTCCTAAGTTACTGCAATAAATCCCACGACTACTATATCCTCGACCTTTTTGGAAATTCATAAAAACATGTGAACCGCCATGGTGGTTTACCCAGCAAGGAAACAACATCTCAATATGATTACTAAAAGAACCGATCAAACTAGCCACCCACTATCCCACCCAAGCAAAGCAAGCCCGCCATCTAGACCCACTCTATCAACACAAAACAATCCTTCAAAATCCAAATGAACTTTAACCTGCTAGACTTGTACAAATCGCACCTTCGTCTCTATAAGGAAAATAAAACTAGGTCGTTGTTTGGACACCAAGCCCAACAATTCACGAACTAACCGAGGGCTACCCAAACCTCAGCAGTTCCAACTCAAAGTACTCACTGGGTAGGGCGGGTCTCGAGCCCCGGACCCTCCATGCTCAAGTTTTTTTACGCTTCTAACATTACAACATGCAATTCCAACCCCTACCTCGATGCTACCTCCTTCCCATGTCGATGCTTATGCTCACCAAGCAACCCAACCTCCTCCTCATCGTCAACTAAAATTGAGGTAGAAGCTCCCAGTGTTGACGTTACACCTATCATCAAATGTTTTGTTGGCAATAAGATAATAATGTATATATTCTACATAAAATAAATAAGATAAGAATGAAAGGCAAACTCTTTTTAAGTGAGTTTAAAATTTTTTTTTATAAAAAAAAAAAAAGTTAAAATAAATCAATGTTATGTATTTATAGTTACATAGTAAGGGTAGAATGGACAAAAGATAAAATATTAAAGGTATAATTAGATTAAAAAAAAGTATAAATGTACATTACAAAAAGCACCAAAGAAATGCACTTAATGTCATTTAATCATTAACAATTTTTTAGTATAGTTAATTTAAGGACTAATATTAATAAAATGTCGAAAATGAAAAATGTGAAGGGTAAAACTGAAAAGAAAATGTATAGATATAACCAAGGTTGTAAACATCGCGCCTAGGCGCCGATTAATCGCGGAAGGCCGGAATTAACTTCCTCCATGCCCGGGCGGCTAGCGAAGGCAAGAACTTACGAAAGAAGACAACAAATCGACGGCGAGCCATGCAGCGCAGCCTAAAATTATTGCCAGAAGGAATTGTTGGTTCAGATATGCTCGTCGCAGCCCTCTTCACCCCAAGAATTGAAGTAGCAGATCGGAGGTGGAGCCGTGGAGGGCGAGCTAGCTAGGCAGAGCGGAGACGACAAGATGAGCTCATACAAGGTTCCTCTCGTCTCCCCCTCCGTTCGGCGAAAAAACAGCGTGGAGATATCCTCCAGCGAGGTTTAGATCTGGCAGCGTTGTAATTTGTAAATAATTGAGTAATAAAATCGGCGAGGTTCCTTTCCTCTACACTCTACTACTCTAGTACTCTACAAGTCTACAGAGATTGTCCTTGAAGTGATTTAATAATTTGCAATTGAATCTACAGTTTGCCCTCTAGTAATCTACAAATCTACAAATATTGTCCTTGAATTGATTTAATAATTTGAGTCTACAACTATATAGCCATTCGCCTAATGGATCTGATCTGAGACTACCCCGCCTTGAATTACTAAGTAAAAAAAATTGGGCGTCGAGGCGCCTAACGATTTTTTCATTGGGTATAACACAAATCTAATAAAACTGTAACACCCC
>CM008339.1:32697614-32719171 GCA_002525835.2 Ipomoea batatas
TTTTTGTTTTTTTTTGTTTTTTTTTTCCTCCACTGTCCACAAATTTCTTGCTTCTGTTCTTTTGAGTCCTCCTGACCATTCTTGAGTTCTGCAGGTTTTCTATGTAAACTTTTACCTTTTCTAAAAAAAATTTCTGACTCTACTTAAGCATCCAAAAAGTTGTTTTCTCCCCACCATCTTTATGAAAACAATAAATGCTGAGTTGGGAGTTGATCCTTGCAGTTCGTATAGGAAAACACCAAGTGGCATTCCTTATCTGTAACTTGCTAGTTGTGGCAACACAAATTGGCTTGCTTGTTTGTTTGTTTTTTTTTTTTTACATTAAATATTCTCTATTATTCGGACATGGATGGTTTTAGCTATTTGATTCATAGAGCTTGAGTGGTTCAAGTTATTTCTCTTTTTTTCTGAATGCCTTTTGCTCTAAATTTCAGTATTTATTCATCCACATATAGTTATTATTAACATATATGCTAATTTTCGTTCCTACTCTGAACTAGAGTTATCTGGTTTTGTGTTCTAGGTGGAAATCAAAAGAGATGAACAAAACCAGGAAGTCCGAATTTTTTCTGATGCTGGACGAATCCTGCGCCCTCTTCTTGTTGTTGAAAATTTAAAGAAAATTCAATTTCTGAAAGATGGAGACTCCTTTCAATCTTTTCTGGATAATGGAATAGTTGAATTTATTGGTTCTGAAGAAGAAGAAGATTGTCGAACTGCTTGGGGAGTCAATTACCTCCTTGAAGCCTGCAAGGAGGATCCACCTGCAAAGTATACACACTGTGAACTTGACTTGTCATTCCTGATGGGTTTGAGCTGTGGGACTATCCCTTTTGCCAACCACGATCATGCGAGGAGGGTCCTCTACCAGTCTGAGAAGCATAGTCAACAAGCCATTGGATTCTCTACTTTGAACCCGAATATTAGAATAGATACTAATACTCATCAACTGTATTATCCTCAGAGGCCTCTTTTTCGTACCATACTGTCAGATTGCCTTGGAAAGCCCAAAGACCCTCATTATCATAAATCGATGCTGCCACACCCTGAATACTACAATGGCCAGTGTGCAATTTCACCTTGGGTACAACCAAGAGGATTCTTTAGTAATGAACCGTGCTTCTTTGGAGCGTGGTATGTTTCGGTCAGAGCATATTAGAAGTTACAAGGCTGACGTTGATAATAAGGAATCCCTGGGAAAGAAGCTGAAACTGGAGGATGCTGTAATTTTTGGGAAAACACAAAGTAAGATAGGACGTGTTGACAGCCTTGATGATGATGGCTTTCCATTCATTGGTGCAAACCTTCAAAGTGGTGATATTGTCATTGGAAAGTATGCGGAATCAGGGGCTGATCACAGTGTTAAACTGAAGCATACAGAAAGAGGCATGGTTCAGAAGGTTGTACTCTCTGGTAATGATGAGGGAAAAAGCTTTGCTGTTGTGTCTCTGAGACAGGTAAATCCCCAAAAACCTGATTGCATGTATGTGTGTGTCTGTGTCTGCTTATGAACATATATTGGAATATGTAAGTCATTTAAAAGCCACACAAGAATTTCCATAAAATAGAATTAAAGAACTTATATATGGTGGAGAGCATGAACATTATAGTACTTTTGGTCCATGTCACTGCTCAAAGTTTTAAGTAGTTACAGACTGCTTGCTGTAAACACTTTTTTTTTTGGATGACGAGAGAAACCCCACAACCCTTTCGGGTGCAGGTAAACCCCGCCTTGTGGCCCTAGCCTGCAAAAGACCACAAAGAAGTAAACCATCCTAGGTTACCCATAGCTGACCGGCTCAAACCAAGGGGGCAAGGATTCGAACTTGTGACCTTCTGGTTACAAGTGTGGATTTCTTGCCATCTTGGCTGGGGTTACCCCGCTGCTGCAAACACTTTGATACTAGCAGATGAAGCCTGTGAAGTGTTGAATTATTGTTGGATAGGTAAAGCTCCTTGGAAGAACATAGTGCTAGGTTAGCTTACTACATACGGGATCCGTGAGTAACTGTTTGTGGATAAACAAACCAGTAGTTCTATTGACCTGCATAACATTAATGAAGGTCCTTTCATTTGGTTTTAAGCTTGCAAACAACATAGTTGAAAATTGCAAATTTGTTATTACATGTGTTAATGTGTTATGAAGTTGAATTGTACTATTAATGTTTGATTATTATATAATCCAAAATTCCAAAGCTCCCTTATTCCACATTTACTGATGTCAGAAAAATTTCCTCATAATGTTATTTTATTTTCACGATTTCTGTGCAGGTTCGTTCTCCTTGTCTTGGAGACAAATTTTCTAGTATGCATGGGCAAAAGGGTGTGCTAGGTTTTCTGGAATCTCAGGAGAAATTTCCTTTTACAATACAAGGGATAGTTCCAGACGTAGTTATAAATCCACATGCATTTCCTTCACGTCAAACACCAGGCCAACTGTTAGAAGCTGCCTTGGCAAAGGGGATTGCCTTAGGAAAGCGCATCGGCCATAGAGGAGAACTAAAATATGCAACACCATTTTCCACTCTATCAGTGGATGAAATAACAAAGAATCTTCATAGGTAATGGCTCTAAGAGGCGCTTCTTTTCCTCTTTTTTATAAAAACCCATACCTCCTTGTACTATGGCCAGCGTTGCAAAAATTCCGCCTAGGTGCCAATTAATCCCGCTTAGGCGTTAGGTGCCGGTCGACCGCCTAACGTATCACCTTAAATGGTGGTCTAGGCGGCTGACCGCCTAGGCCTCCTAGGCGCTGACTAGACCTCCTAGGCATCGACTAGTCGGCCGATTAACTATTGTTCTTTTTTTTTTAATGGGTTATTTCACTCTAAACAGCATGGTTTTGAGCAAACACCCCCTATATATTTTTTAGGTTAATATTTAATATTTTAGTATTAACTATTAAGGTATTATATACTTTATAATTATTAGCCTTTAAAAAATTAATAATACTTAAACAAATTTTTAAAAAATAAAAAATAAAATAAAAAAATACACGGGCGCTTAGATCTCCACCTAGGCGTCCTAGGCGCTAGGCGCTCCCCAAGCACCTGAGGAGCGCCTAGCGATTTTTTCAACCATGACTATGGTAATATATATTGTGTTCAGTTGTTGATTCTGATTGCTCTACCATTGGGACTAAACACATGCATATGATTTGCAGTCTTGGATTCACTAGATGGGGAAACGAGAGAGTTTACAATGGCCAAACTGGTGAAATGATTCACTCCCTGGTTTTCATGGGCCCGACATTCTACGGTTTCTACCAGCGGCTTACGCATATGGCTGAGGACAAAGTGAAGTTCCGCAACACTGGCCCAGTCCATCCCCTTACCTGCCAACCTGTGGCTGACAGGAAACGCTTTGGTGGTATCAAATTCGGTGAGATGGAGCGCGACTGTCTCATAGCACACGGTGCTGCTGCAAACCTGCACGAGCGACTCTTCACACTCAGTGATTCCTCCCAGATGCACATATGTAGAAAGTGCAAGAACATGGCCAATGTGATCCAACGGCCCGTGCTTGGTGGCCGTAAGGTTAGGGGTCCCTACTGTCGTTTCTGTGAATCAGTATAAGATATTGTGAAGGTGAATGTGCCGTATGGGGCGAAGCTGTTGTGTCAAGAGCTCTTCAGTATGGGCCTGTCTTTGAAATTCGATACTGAATTCTCTTAAGTTGTGTGTAGTGTAAGAATTGTGGAATAAGTGTAGGTAAACTTATGCTGTGTTTATTCTGATTCTGTTTTGGTTTTTGAATGAATGCAGTGTTTATTTGGTGGGGTGTTTTCTTTCTTTAGGAAGTGTACTAAGGCACGATTGGTTTTGGGGGATTTGTTTTTAGGTAAAGTAACATTTTCAGAGGGAAAAGTGTCAAATTGGCCCCCTAAGTGGGGTGGATAGTGCAATTAGGCCCCCTAACTGAAAAAAACTTCATTCAAGTCCCCTAAACCGGCAAAAAAGTGCAATTGAGTCCTGAATGACTTGTTTATTAGGTTACTACTCCTTGGACTGAAATTAAGTGCAAAACTTTGTAATTTGTATCACATTTGGTCATAATGTCAAATTAATTTGTATTCTATAAATAATTTTAATAATTTTTAATTTTTTTAAAACAAAAAAAAAGTTGGCAATCCCAGTTGGGGACTGCTGACTTTTTTTTTTTTTTTTTTTAAAAAAAATTTTTAAATAATTATTTTTATATTATTAAAAAAGTTTTGTAAAATTATTTTTAAATAATTTAAAAATATTTTTTTAAAAAAAAAAACAAAAAAATAGAAAATTACATTTTTCGTCTCTAAGGGTGTGTTTGGAAACCCGGAAAATGATTTCTGGAAATCATTTTTCGGATTTTTGGTGTTTTGGAGAGGCATAGAAAATATGGTCAAAGGAAAATACCACTTGGGTCAATGGAAAATGAGCCCCATTTGAAGGAAAATGACTTCCCCCCAAAAAAAGGGAAGTCATTTTCCAGCCTCCTCTCCGCCTCACTCTCTCGCTCCTCTGGACTCCGCCTCTCACTGTTGTCTTCATCGGCTCTCCCTCCTTTTGGCTCAGCTGCTCTTCTTCTTCTTGCCATCTTCCTCCATCAAGGTACTTTTCGTTTTTCTCTTGTAATTTTTCTGTGTTAGTTTCTCAAATCTGAAACATATCTTCCGCTATTTTTCTATTTCTTGCGGCTCGTAAACGAAAAACCAGTCCCGGTCCCGGACTGGTTTCTCGCAAACCAGTCCCTGGGACTGGTTTCTCGCAAACCAGTCCCTGGGACTGGTTTCTGGGACTGGTTTCTCAAACCAGGGACTGGTTTCGCAAAGCAAAACCAGTCTACCCACTGGTTTCCAATGGGTAGATTGGTTTTCAATTTTGGGGATTTTTTTTAGGGTTTAGGGTATTGTTTAGTTATGTTGTTGAGATATTGTTATCTTGTTGTGATTTTTTTTGTTATAAATATATAATTTGTAACAATTGTGATATTATTGTGGTGATTATTTTACATTTTTGGATTGTATAGATGGATAATAATCATGTACGCGCTACTGTTATGAGTGCATCAAGTGCAATACTAGCTGTTGGGATTCTTCTATTGCAATTTCTAAGACAAAAAATGAAATAGAGCATGAGATTGTCAATAGAGATTATGACCGAGATTCTTACATAAATAGTATTTTGTGTGAGGGTGATAAAAAATGTATTAGCATTATTAGAATGCGACCTATTTCATTCTATAAGTTGTGTGACATTCTTACCACTAATAACTTATTGCACACAACTAGAGCCGTAAGTGTTAAAGAACAAGTGATAATGTTCTTATATATAATAGGTCACAACGTAAGATTTCGGGTTATTGGATCAAGGTATTATAGGTCAATTGAGACAGTTCATCGTTATTTTAGAAGTGTTTTGAGAGCCATTTTAACTTTGTATAAGAAACTCATAGTATTACCAGATAGTGAATTAACTCCCCATGAAATCATTAGCAATCCTCGATTTTATCCATATTTTAAAGATTGTCTAGGAGCAATAGATGGAACCCATATTCGTGCTTTTGTGCCACTTGATGTGCAAGGAAGATTCCGCTAAGGTGGAACAATCCAACTAACACTTTTAGATCCTCCTCATTCAACCGTGTTGCTTCTGCTATTTCTGAACAATTCAATGTTGCATGTGAATCCAAACATGTAGAGAATCATTTGAAAACAGTGAAGAACACCTGGATGATGATTTGCTAAGTGAAAAATTTGAGTGGAGTTGGTTGGGATGATCACTTGAAATTGATTACGTGCGATTCAGCAACTTATATGGAACTTATCTCGGTAATATTTTGTTAACATAATTCTAATGTTAAAATTTTTTATTATTGCATACTTTTTGATGTATTTTTACTTTTTATTTATAGGCAACTCCCAAGTATGAAACTATTTTGAACAGAAAATTTGAGTATTATGATGAGATGTCTATTGTTGTTGGGAGAGATTGTGCCGTAGGAAGGTTTGCAAAATCTTTTGCAGATATTGAGTTAGAAGGTACTAATGAAGTGGATGACATAACTCCTGAAAACTTGCATGACCAAAATGATGAAGAAACTAGAGGAAAAACATCTGTATCAACTGCTACTTCATCTCAAAAATCAGGGCGTAAGAGAAAGTAACTTGACTTGAAAGTTGATGAAATAGCATAGCAACTTGGTAACTTTGCATCAGCCATTAAGTCATTGAGCACCGGTGGCATTGATGAAAGTGAATTGTATCAGCAAGTGATGACAATAGGCGCTGACTTTCACGAGGATGACTTGTGCAAAGCATTTGAATTTCTAATGACAAACGAAGTTCAAGCTAGAATTTTCAAGGTGAAGAGTTCAAGCTTGAAGAGAAAGTGGATTGAGAGCTTTATTTCATCTTTGAGTTAGATATTGGTTATGTTGGATTTTATAACTTTCTGTTGGATTGTAAGACTTTAATGTTGGATTGCTAGTTTGTTATTTGGATTGCTAGTTTGTTATTTGGATTGTAAGACTTTTATGTTGGATTGCTAGTTTGTTATTTGGGATGATCAACTAGTTATTTGTTATTTTGATATCTTATTTTGGAGGGTAAGACGGTAGATGCAATGATCAACTCTATTTTGGTTTGTTGTTTTCAATTTGTAATACTTTGGTTAGTTATTTTAATATTTTATTAGTCATTTGTAGATTATATGAAAATTGTTATTATAAATGTTGTTATATTTAAACAAATATACTAAAATATGTAATTATATAATTCTGTTCATTTTCCGACCTATTTTCTGGAAAATGAACCAAACACACAAAGACAGTTTTCTGCTTTGCAGCCAAACACAAGAAAGGAAAATGATTTCTGGAAAATGACTCATTTTCCAGAAGTTATTTTCCTGCGTTCCAAACACACCCTAAAGGAGAAGTGAGCACAAAAGAATGAAAAATGCAATGCCAACATATTCGTCCGTGAGTTATACTAAAATTGTAAATTTCATCCCTAATGTTTTATTAATAAAGGCACAAAAAGTGCAACATCAATTATAACTTAGGAACGAAAAATGCGTATGGCCAACACTTGGGGACGAATTCTAGAAATTAATTTGACAGTAGAACCAAATTATTAAACGACCGGTGGCTGTTTTTTAATTTTTTTATTTATAATAAATAATATTTTTAATAAATAAAAATATTTTTTTTTGAAAAATAAAATAAAAAATGAAAAGTGTAAAATTAGCCCCCTAAACTGGGTGGATAGTGCAATTTGGCCCCCTAACTGAATTTGACCTGATAAACAAGTCATTTAAGACTCAATTGCATTTTTTTGCCGGTTTAGGGGGCTTGAATGAAACTTTTTTCAGTTAGGGGGCCTAATTGCACTATCCATCCGACTTAGGGGGCCAATTTGACACTTTTCTCTTTTCAGAAATTTAAAATTTTAGGGCAATTGAGATGATTTTTGAGAACCTAATAACAAATGAATTAGAAACCATCTATAGAATTCTCATATTATTTATTTGGTTAGTAAGTGAATTATGTCGGTTTCATTGATGATTTTATATTTTATAAAAATTTGGTTATCGGTTCATTTAGTTAGGTTTTTATTGGGCAAGCCATGAGATGTCTTGAGCAAGTCCTAATAAGCCGCACTATATCCGACTAATTTCCATTCGCACTGGGCCGACCCAATTAAGGAGCAACGTGTTTTTCATATTAAATTAATTTTTTCATACGAGAAGGGGTTTGAACGCCACTGGGCCGACCTTAGTGCACGGCCACTCATGCCAATGTTAATTGAGAGCATCCACAATAATGGGTTGAGAGTATCAAATTTGTGAAAATGTTACTTTACCTACAAACGTGAGAAAAAGAAATAGCGTGAACTTTTATACATTGTGCAATTGAACCATCGAACAAAAAGGGCAATTTATACCGTGCACCGTGGTGGACGTAGCAATGTGCACCACAACATTAAACGACGCTGTATTGAGCATTGTGAACTAACTGGACCTTTTTTTTGGAAATCACGTTTCCGTTTCCTCCGTTAACTTCCGATTATATATATAAAAAAAACAGTGAATTGTTTATGGCAGTTATGGCGATTTTCTTCTCCGCCATCTCAACTCACAACTAACAAATATACGTAGCTATTGGATTCTCAGGCATTAGGATATGCAAGACGTCAATTCGTAGCAGGTGGTGGTTGCGACGGAAGAATTCGATGCTCCGGTTGGATTGGCTAATTCAGACGATCGTAATCCAGGATTTTTATGTTTGATTTTGTGATTTTGTTTGTGTTTATGAAAATAATTGAATTAGTATATAATATTCGTGTTTTTGGATTATATGATACTAGTTATAAGATTGTTTCTGATACAACTATGCGATTGGAAGGGTAGAGGGTGAGTTTTGTGTATTTGTGTGGATATTATGTGTATTCTTTGAATGAATTATGAGTATTTCAGGCCAAGTTTCTGTGTATTCATTGTAGTGGTATGTAAAACAGAGGGTGTATTGTGTTTTGTGTAGCGAATGTCAGTGAGGGTGATTTTGTGTGTTTTTGTGAATATTTTGTGTATTCTTTGAATCCAGTCTGCGTATTTTGGACATAGAGTTTGTGTATTCATGTTAGTTGTACTGTAAACACAGGGTGATGTGTTTTTGTATTTTGGTTTTTCCATACTCTGTGTATTCCTTTTATACACTCTATGTATTGTAGGCATGTATTCTGTGTATTCATTGTAGGGGTACTTAAACATTGTGTTTTTGCAGCTGATCAGGATTTGTTAGGGTTGTCAGTGACTTCTATTGATGAAGCATATGAGGTTTATAATGATTATGCTTCCAGGCTAGGTTTTAGTGTGAGAAGGGTAAGCAAAGATATAGTGCTGGTACAAAAACATTGAAGATGAAGGAGTTTAATTGTTCAAAGTCTGGGTTTAAAAGGGATTTAATAAAGGGAAGTTATTCAAAAGTTGATGTACGCACAGGTTGTTGTGCATTTGTTCAATTTGATTTAGATGGGAATGGGATGTGGACTGTGACAAAGCACCAGAAAGCCAAATATTTAGACAAAGCCAGTTAAGTGAAAAGGATTTTGTCTTTGATTTTGAAGTGGATGATGAGTCAAGGTTGTGCAGTTTTTTTTTTTGAGAGATGAGAAAATGATGCTAGACTATGAATTTTTTGGAGATTTGTTAGTTCACGATACGACGTATCGTACTAACAAATATGATATAATTTGTGGTCCATTTGTTGGTATGAACCATCATTGTATGAACGTCATGTTTGGATGTGGTTTTTTGTTGAACGAGAGGATTGAATCGTTCGTATGGTTGTTTAGGTCATTTTTAAGATCAATGAATGGGAAAAGTCCCCAAAGCATAATGACCGATCAATGCGCTGCTATGGCTACTGCTATTTCCCAAGTTTTTTCAAGCTCAAGACATCGCCTATGTATATGGCATATTGGTGAGAATTCAAAGAAGCACATCAAGGGATTAAGAAATCAAAAAGATTTTCTAGAGATATTCATTTGTTTGTTGAAACATACCGATACAGAGGCAGAGTTTGAGCTTTATTGGACAAGGTATGCTTTCGTTAAACATTCTGTCTATTGGTGATTGTATTTATGTTTATTTAGTTATAGTATTCTGTGTATTATACTTTTCCCAATTCCTTACCTTAGTATACAGAGTTGGCAATACTCACCTAGAATATGTGTATTCTCTTGATATATTCTGAGTATTCCAGTGTTAGAGTATGTTTATTCTATTGATTCTGTGCTTTCATTTTCATACCTTCATATCTGATAATACTCCCTTATATTATGTGTATTCTGTTGAATGATCTTGTGTATTTATATATGAGAGTCTGTGTATGCATTATAGCATATGAATAGGTCTAGTTAATATATATGTTATGGTATTTCAGGATGGTCACAGCATACAAATGTCATACTAATACTTAGATTGAAAAGCTGTATCAATGTAGGGAAAAATGGTGCCCAGCATTTAACAAAGATTATTTTTCTGGTGGTATTTTATCTTCACAAAGGAGTGAAACCACAAATCATTCTATTTCTAGAAGGTTATCCAAGACTGCTGGGCTATGTGATTTCTATAGCTCCTTTGTTGGTGTTGTTTCGAAGTGGGGGAGTAGAGAGAATGGGGAAGATGTCCGGTGTTCCCAAGGTGTACCTACAATGGCTATGGATCACATTAAGATTCTTTCACACGCTAGGGATATTTATACCATTAAGATGTATTACTTGTTCGAATAGCAGTTTTTGAAAGGGGCATCATGCAATCAAGAGTGTGTGCTATTTGAAGGTGGTGTGTATAAGTATCACGTTTGGAGGCTGAAGGTTGATACTATTAGGCATGAAGTGATTTTTAACATTAGAGAGTTAGATATTTGGTGCAGTTGCAAGTTGTTCAGTGCTTTAATGTTCCCTCTTCTGTTTGGACTTTAGAGATCACTAGGAAATTTCAGAAGTTGGTTGTTTATTGCCAAGAAAACAGTGAAGCACAAAAAATTTTTGAGCAAGCAGTGTTAGATGCCAAGAGAAGAGTTGTAGTTGAGTATGACCCTATTTTCTTCGAAGGTGAAGATTGTGAGGTCGAATCCTCAAGCGGTGTTATAAAGGATCCATCAAATAGGCGGTTGAAAGGGTTACGTAATAGAAGGGTGAGTAGTGTGATTGAAAAGAAATACAAGAAAGCAAGGGGTCGAAAGCAGCTTTCTCATATAGCTGCATCTAAAACAAAATCGGTTGGGCAGTCTCAAGTTGAAGATGCTATTTCTAATATTGCTGGGAATGGATATCTGGTGCATCCAATGTCTGGAGGTTCAAATTTTTGTCATTTTAGTTCAAATGCAAATCAAGAGGACGATCAGAGTGTGTCTTAATGTTTGTATGCATTCAATGATATAGGTTGATTTCTGAGTAGGTTTTTGTTTATTAGTTTTTTTTTTTTCGAGATCTGCAGTTGTACTTTTTATACACAGAACTATTACAAGTAATACACATAATGTTTCCACAGGATGCACAGAATTATTTACCACAACAACAGAAACCATTTGATGTTATTTCTTATATTGCACTTTGTAATACATAGAGTGATACTATGTAATACACAGAACAATACTGCCGAATACATAGAATATGAATTGCAATCTATAACATGTTCAGAGTTAGAAGACAGAGTTAGAAGCCCGGGTTTAGCATTTAGGGTTTAGGGTTTAGCACTCAGGACTATGTATACAGATATATTTTTGAATACACAGAGTTTAAGTCAATAATACACAGAATATTACTCTGTAATACCCAGAATATTATTCTGTGTTATGGTTTAGGGTTTACCATTTATGATTTAGTGTTAGAGCTTATGGGTTACCATTTACTGAATACACAGAAGGACAACATGTAATACACATAATGTTACTATGTAATACACAGAATATATAATTTAAGTCATACTTAGAATAAATTTTGTAATCTATAGAATAAACTTAATAGATATGGCACCCTATAATATACGAAGTGACAAAAAGCTTTTTTCATTTCAGAATGAAAAGAGTTTCCATAATAGAGAACACAACACAAATATTTGTTTCAATTTCAGTTTACAAAAGATCAACATCTTTACAAGTCACATGAAGTTTCATTTTGATTGTTTGTAGATTTCCTTGGCTGCCTTGGTCACTTCTGGTAGCAGGGTATTCCATGGTGACATGAGTATGGTCGCTGCATATTTAGCTCTTAGTGATGTGAGGAATGTATACTGCAAACAACAGAATGCAAAATTAATTAAAAATAAAATGTTAAATATTTTAATATGGAAGAAAGTTGAAAGAATGTTTTTGTACTTACATCTTCTTGGCCTCCAGTGAGTCCTGCATCCCAGTCTGCTATTGACGTGCCTGTATAAGTCTGCATATGCCTCATGGTGTATACGGCACAATCTACAGCATTTTCTTCATTTTGCCAAGGCATCTCCATGTATTGCGCTTTCATAGATTTCATCTTCGTTGCAAGTGGACTATTCTTTAGGGTGAGATACTTAGTGAAGGCAGTCAACTGTAGAATATCGATATAGTTGTGTGTAATTAGCATGACAGAATACACAGAATGACAGCATGTAATAAACAGAATACTACTATGTAATACACAGAATATATAATCTATGTCACATACAGAATAAACTTTGTAATATACGGAACACACAGAATGAAATGTTAGAATACACAGACTCACTGAATAAGATACACAGAATTTAATAGAGATATGATTTCTTACTAGTTTCTCTGGGCATCCCTCATACTTGTCTTGAGCTTTAATTCCTTGAGAAATAGGCCTGTTGTCAATTACTTGAAGTCTTGATGTCATGAAATTAAAGCACATCAAGTAGAAATGTTGGTGTCGGAGGATACTGAAGAAGACATGTTAAGAGTAGTCAGAAAAAATAAATTAGTTTGTGTTATACGGACAATTCAAATGAATAATATACAGAATTTAAATAATTAAGGTACAGTTATTTTGTACTTACAAGGCTGACATCACTTATATAAAGAGAAATTGATTCTAGTTGGTGATCAAGAGCTTGGCAGAAATCATTCAAAATGGCCCTTGAGGCAGCACTTTTACTCTTCTGCAAATTTGTTGCTTTTTCTAATGTCATCTGCAAAGTTTTTTTTTTTTTTTTGTTATACAGTGCACTGGTATGAATAAAGGAAAGAAAAAAAAAAGTTTAGAGTAAAATGTTTACTTACAAAAACAACTTCAGAGAAGAAAACCCTTTTCGGTTGGTCGATTGATCTTCTCATGTCTAGCAAACTCATTAGTTGGCACCAAATTTGTACAATGTTTGTAGATATGTAACCGGATGCCATTGTCATGAAATCTTCCCGATTAGCCACCAAATTGTTTCCTAAATAAAGCATGTCATTACACAAAAGAAAATATAGATTAATCATAAGAAAATATGATGTATGTCTAGTAAAAGTTATCAAAAATAGAATTTACTTTACTGAATATTGGCCACCACAAGTCAAGAATGCGTAGTCTGAAAAGATTTTTTGTCTAGCTGAAACGTTTGTCAGCTTTGTTTTGTTTTCTGCCCAATAAGGTGAGCGTAAGGCCAGTGGGAGTTGTTTCAACTTTCTCTGTGGTCTTTTCTTTTGGTGGACATCTTCAATATCCTCTTCAGGTTCTGCAAGAATGCTGTGTAGATACACAAAAATATAATAGTCAATACACAGAATGACAGCATGTAATACACAGAATATATAGTCTAAGTCACATACAGAATAAACTTTGTAATATACAAAATACACGGAATGAAATGTTAGAATACACAGACTCACTGAATAAGATACACAGAATATAAGCACAAGTATTAGTAAATTACACAGTGTTATAAGCATAGATGTATACCTTTCAAATTCAATTTCAGCTGGTGTTTGTGGTGTTGTAGCAGATGGTGTTGTTGGTATTGAAGCAGATGGGCCTACTTGTTGTTGCTCTGCAGCCACTTTGGAAATATTTTCAACTAGAGATTCCAACATGGTTGCTATTTGGGGAGATTTTGGGGATGGCGTTGCTTCTTGTTGTTGTTCTCCCTTTGTTGGTGGTGGTAGGGTCTTTTCCAGTGAAGGTTGGGCTGATTTTCCTCTTGGCGATTGCCTTCTTGGGGATGGTGTTGCTGTTGGTGCTGCATGTGATGTTGTTGCTGCTGGTGCTGTTGTTGTTTGTGTTGGTGATGTTGCTGCTGCTTGTTGATTTTCACACTATGGTGGTGATGGTGTCGGACTTAACAGCTGGAAAGATGGTGCATTGATTTTAGGAGTGATGTTCCTCATGGTTGCATATAAGGCAGCTTCAAGCTCAGCGACTGCCTCTAAGAAGCTTGGCTCGTTGAAGACATCATCATCTTTTAGCAGGCTCTTGGGTGGGACCGTTGGGGTTGGATTTGGGCTTGGTGTTGGATTGACAGTGTGGGAGAAGTTGATAAAAGTGTTCTTTATTATTTCAGCTGCCGAATTGTGGGTTCCAATCCCTGCCATAACTTCCCCAAACTCTACAATACTAGAAGTCATTTTCTTCAGGGAGTCAGTGACTCGTTGTACAGTTTCAGACTCAATTGGTTTATGAGTCACATCCTTCTCCGACATTGGCCTTCTATCAATGACCTTTCCCCTACCATACTTTCCTGTCTTCTTATGCATTGCAAGCGTTGCTCTAATGTCTTTTGTTGTCCAGTCTTTAATGGTTGGAGGGGTTTGTGTGAGAACAAGCCCCCTGATCTGGACTCGATCGAGGTAAGAAAGCTTCAAAGAAAAAAAAACAAAGATTAGAATTGTATAATAGAATACACATATCTGTCAAAATAACTTTTCATTCGAATGATGTAATTGATAGATGCATTCAATTCATAGATGTCAATTACTGTTTATAAAAATGTTTTTTTTTTACAATTTTTTGGATCATATTAGTATGTTTTAAATTATTAAAACCATTAATTTACATTATCTGTATAAACATCAAGCTTATAAATTTGTTGTCCACCACCCACCAAAAAGATTAAAAATAGGTAAATAAATTAGCAGTTAAAACAATATTTTTGTCTTATATTGCAGATTCAAAGCTTCAGGAGAGATCAAAAGAAGAAAATCATCCAAGAAAATAGTACGCAAGTGGTTTAATTAATTGCAATGAAAAAGCATAGGTACGAATCGAAATTACCTTCATCTTCTAACTGTCTTGTCATTTTACCGCATATGGTAGTTGAAGAATTCAATTTTCTCATTGAATTTGAATTAGTTGATCTAATATTTGTTTGAATTTGTCTTTACATGAAGAGAGCATGTGTAGTTAGTGCCTTAAATGCTATGTATATATATATATATATATATATATATATATATATATATATATATAACATAAAATTCAAAATAGATGAGTAGAACATCCTTTCAAGTTCAATGTAGAAAGTCAAAACTTAACATCAACAATTAATGCATGTTAGTAGGGATAGGTGTAGCACCAAGTATTAAAATATATATCTATATCTATTTTGGTTTTTGTGTACCTTGTAATTTATTCAAAAAGTAATATATATTTTACAGTGTTCATGCTTCTTAGAATGTCACAGAATAGATTTTTCAACTAATCCATCAATAATCAATAATCTACAATAATACTAACAACTTTGGGCAAGTAAGTTACAGATTTTCACCTTTTAGTTAAGAAATGCACATTACAAATTTTCTCCTCTTTTTTTTTTTCCAAAACTGTAAGTTCACTTATTACTTACAAATTTGTTTTATAAAACTTTAATATTAAGTTTGTTTTCCACACAGTTGAATATTTTTTTTATCAAAAACCTCACATCCAATTGAAGAAAATTAAAGCGTTCTTCTTTCTTACTATAACCTATATCTCATGATTGTTTTTTATCTCAAGTATCCCACTGAACTATGAACCACAGTGTTTGCTTAATCTCAGCCTCTAGCAAATAGGAAACTTGGTTTTGTAAAAACAAAGTTAATTTTGATGTTTATGTAGAAGGACAATACTTGTTAAATGTTTAGCTTTACTTGTAAATCATCATATGTTACATGATTATTTTAGTTACCACTTGCCACTGCAGAGTGTTACATTACCAAGTTAAGAAGGATGATCATATAATAATGGTTACATGAGTACATGACTTAGTTAGGTAACTGAGTAAAGTGCTTATCAAAACACTTTACAGTAGTTACCAAAAATCATTACATTACATCATTACATAATATTACAGCCAAAATACCTAGTACAAGCTACTGCATGGCCTTATCAACCAACCACAAAACACCAAAATGATCTGCTACATAGTAATAGCAGACTAATACAATATGAGATTTAAAAACACCAAGTCTCCAAAAAAAACCAAAGCCAAAAACCATAACCTTAACACTTAGGCTACATTAACCAGACTACTTTTCTTCCTTCACAACAATACCCTTACTTTTCTTAGAACTACCACAACGATCAAAGTCCTTCAATAGGGATATCTTCAGAGTTACATCAGCACCATCCACACCAAAACCTTCTTCAAAATCTTCCAAACCAGTCACATTTTCCGAACCAGAACACTGAGAAACCTCCTCAACTGCCAAACAATCTTCCTCATCAGAAGATAAGAAATCCTGTAGCATACAAATTGAATTCAATAAATTAGTAACTTATAAAATAAATCAACAATACCCTGTTGCGAATCAAACGGAAATAAATGAGAAAACATACCCTAGAAACACAATGCCTGTAACACCCCCAAATTCTAAGACCACAAATAAAGGAATAAAGAAGGAAAATATAGATATCATATAGATTTTCAATAGGTCTCAAAACAATAATATAAAGATCAGAAGTTCATCTCAGATAGACTTTTGGGTCAAAATTTTGATAAATAAATTTATCCCCTAAATAGGGCTTTTAAAACCATAAATAAATATATAAATAGTTTGTATCAAATCACTTGAGATAAGGAGTTAGAATATTTTATTTATAAACTCATTCGGCAAATACAATTAGATTTAGTAACATTTTACTAAAATATTTAATAATAAGAAAATAAGCTCTTTTTGAAATAATATAATTAAATTAATAATATTGAGAAAATAAGGGGTGTTACAATGCCCATCACCAGAAATGCCATCTCTTTCACTGCCTCCCAGCAGATTTGAACAATGCTGGGTAAGAACACCTTCATCTCTGCAAATGCTAAGAACTGTGAAGGCTGAGTAGTAACTCTCAGCCTGATCCTTTTTCATGAGAATTCTGAATAGCATTGACAACCCACGTAAACATCCCAACTCTGGGGGAATTCCTCTATTCCCCTATAACCAGGCAGAAAAAAAAAGACATTAATCACAACACAACAATTAGAAAGTAAAGAACAAAATAGCATAAATACACTGCCAAACCTCAGGGTATTTAGCCAATAAATCAGACGCAGAAACACCGACCAAATCAGAGCATTCACGATCTCATATCAGCATCGGGGCATCTCTAGTATCATCAGCCACACGAACTATTACCTTATATCTAACGACTCCTTCTTGCCAAGAACTTTTACAACCACCACAAACCATCATTCCACCCTTCTCAATAAGCTTTCTCTTGTAGTAGTTATCCTTGCAAGACACATAATACCAATCTACCACACTCTCTACATCAACAATATGACCCGCAACCTAATACTCCCCAAGCTGCCAAGCAAAATAAACTCATCATCACATAACATTCAAAACACAAACACTGTAAACAACTTTTCATTGCTTGTATACTCACTTATGACCAATTATAGAATAGTTATAGAATAGTACACTAACTAAACTGTTAACAGTAATCTTATGTTATTATGTTATTTAGTTGTTAAACAAATCTTCAAATACGTGAAATAGATAGCAATGTTATATGATTCTTTGATGAAAACATTTGCTTGTATGTGCTATGATCAATTTAATACTACAAACAGATGCTTATTGTTTTATTTTTGTATGCTACCTTAATCACTGAAGACAAAATAGTTCAGTAAATAAAACCTTAACACCAATCTTATGTGATTATGTGATTTGTTTGTTAAAAACAACTTCCAATTTGTGATATAAGCAGCAATTTTATGAAATTATTTTGTTAAAACAGGTGCCTATATGACATGTGATTATCTGCTTATTGTTAAAAGCACCTTCATTGAAAACATGTGCTTATATGTGTTATAGGTCAATATAGGTAAATATAAGCTAACTTATTTCCCTAAATGCTAGAATGCTCAAACTTAAAGAGAGTCATTAGATTTACCTTCTTTTTGCTGTAAATTTCTTCAATATGAGTAACCACCAAATCATTACTACCCTGACTAAAGTCCATATTAGCACCCCCACAGTCTACTGCCAGATTGGATACATTGCAATGGTGTCAGCTTTGTGTTATAGCTAGAAATAGGGAAAAAAAATTAGATTAGAATCATTTAAGGAAACATAACACAACCTCATGATTTGTTAGGTATTTATTGAACTTACCTGTTCCTTAGATCCCTAATAAACTCCTTACACGAATGGTTAAAAAACAGCTGTGTGGCGTCGAAAGAGATATAGATTCACACCCCACCATCTGCACAAGAAAGTAGGAAATAACTACTCAATAGTAATGAGAATAAAATAGCAACGAATAGTAAAGCAATGGAAACTTACTGTCCATTAGTTTAGCCTGGCATAGCTGAATCAACAGTATGAGAGGATCAGCAACAACAGAGTTAAAATATGGCTTAGCTCATCAACATGATCATCCCACAAAGTACACTTTACTTGTCTTTGACTGTATACCAATTCAAAAAATAATAATACAACACCCCATACACACCATTATAAACCAAATTCAGGAGAGATACAAACCTAGTGTCTTCAAGCACAAAATCAATTAGCCTACTCAGTTTACCAGCTATGACCTTCTCAACAGGAGAATAAATCTCAACCACACGCCCAATCACATCTAGTTTTAAGAACAAAACCAATTAGTAAACAAATAAAAAGGTGAATTTGGCTATAAGTGTATAAGTTCAATTTCCATTTACCTATTAATTTAACATTTTCTCATCAATTTCTTTTTTGGAAAGTATGTCTTCAAAACTCTTGAAGCGGAACATGATCTTAGGGAAATTGACACGCTTATACTCCTTCACAAGCGTATCATGCTTGAATTTTATCATGTAACGAAACATACTTGTCTTGTATTTGAAAAAGTTTGTGATACATAGGAAGTTCCTAAGTACATTTCCTTCCACGAATATGTCGTTATATTTTCCCACAAGGTCCTTAGGTATGTGTACATGGATGAACATACCCTACACTCAAAGTCAAAAAGGCCAACATTAGCAGATTTCTTACAATGAAAAAAACCAAAACACAGTTTACATGTTAAAATATAAGCCACAAACCTGCTGATCATGGAAAACGCACTCCTGACTTCTAATGGTTGTTTCTCTTTTCATTTCAGATACTACATAACTACATAACTACGGACACAACGCAACCTAATTGCCTTATTGGTTTGCTTAGGATGCAGCTGCACACCCACTATGAACTGCCCAGTCATTCTAAAACAGCAAGAACAGACCAAGCAGAAGTGTTTTTGGAGAAACTAATCAGAGCAGTTTGAGTAGCTATGAATGTTGTAACTAGTGAACTACCTTCTCAATTTGTATTTTGTAATTCATGAATCATCAGCCTTCTATTTATAGGCATAGAAGAAGGCTGGTATTCTATTTGATTAAATATTATATTATTATATTATTTTCAATTTTCAATTTCAATGGACAGCAGCCCATACCCCTGCAGAACCAAAATCACACGCATAATCTATAATTTTTTAGAGAATAGGCCATTACACTAACAACAACTATTAAACAGGCAGGAAATCCATATTTTTTAATCTGATAACACAGCCATTCGCATACAGCAAAAAAAAAAAAAGAAGATAAAACGCCATCATTTTTTATATGCGGGAAAGTGCAGCCTTCTGATTGGCTGGAGCCCGGCTCCTTTATTATAATTACTAGTATTTGCACCCATGCGATGCACGGCCATAGATAATAATAATATAATTAAACAAAATAACATAATAATAAAAAAAAATAAGAAAATTTGTACAGTGCAAATTATTTAATTATTCACGTCTCAAATAAAGCTAATTGTTATATCTAACAATATTACATCTCACCCCAAGTAAGTCAATGGTATAAGAAAATATGTTCAAACAATAATTATATAAAACTCCTAATATAACAATAATAAATTATCCTAAAATTTTGAACATTGTTCTTGGTTATTTTGATTTTTTCAAAATAAAACCATTATATGTCATAGCTGAATTTACACTACATATTTTTCCATTTGAATCCACTGAACTGAATTTTCCCAGTACAGATTATTTCGAACATGTTTGTTTTTTCATCTGGAATTAAAGTATCAAACTGATCAGTCCTTTATCATTAAATGTTACTTTACTGAGTTCATAATATGTTGCATGTATGTTCTAACCTTTGTTCATAGTCTCTGCATGTGATAATAAGATTTTCTACAAATTTTTATTAATTCTTTGTACACTCAGTGGTAGGATTCATTTGTTAGACGAAAGCATATTATAGTTCACAGGAGTTAGACATTGGATTATAAACAACCGACACTTACAGCCTTCAATTAAGGCATAAGACATTCCAATAAACTGTTCTACATATGTTTAGTTCCCACAGAACCACATAAAACATACAACGAAAACAGTAGCCCCTGCACTCAGCAACATGAAGTAAAAATGCCAAGCCATACATTTAAAAGTTATGCATTTGCATGCCAGAACAGTGTACCTCTCATTAGACCTCACAACACAATAAAGTAAAATCTTTCTTCAGTTTTCACGAAAGTCTGATACAACTGTTTTTGAAACCCTTGGGCCTTGGTAGTTGAGAATTCGTTCAGCAAACATCTCTTGACAGAGCAATCAGTGGCATCTCCCATTTTTGTCATTGTCAGACTTCGCTGTCAGCTTCAACACATATAAAACACTGCAATTTAATAGTTATCCAGTCTACAAATATGTTGTTTTACCACAATGAGCTTATAGGTAGAACACTTAGTAATCAGCTCTTTTTAGTAACTATAGTTTTTACTTTCAAACTTGGTATGTATAGCTAATGTATTTGCATTACATAACAAAAAAAAAAAAAAAGAAGACAATCAGTTTGTAAATTAGCATTCCAGTAGGCAAAAAATATATATACGAAAGAATGCATATTAGAGGAAATGCATATTTTATGAACAAATACTTACAGATTGGTTAACTTTGCATTGAAACAATGAGTGAATCATACCTAATGCATTTACAAATATGTGAATCATACCTGATGCTTTATATATTGTCAGTCCAGTATTACATATTTTGCAGATAATACGAACTTTGATTGAATAAAACAAAGTTTAGGCACAGAATCACCCTATCAAATACAGTGCAGATTATAAGGCCGGAAGATTTATTTGGTAAGTGACTATATCAAACATTTATTTTAATATTTTAAAAACAGTTGTATCAAATATTACTAATCATCAGTACATAAACACTAAAAAAAACATTGCAGTGGACAAAAACAAATAGATGTGAATGCATTATAATAAACTGACCTCACAGTCGTGAAATAGACATTCTTGACTTTTGATTACATCAGTGTTCCTTCCTTCGCTTACAATATATGTCCTTACTAACCGTAGTCTAATAGCTTTACGCGTGTAATCAGGGCATATGTTACTTGCAAGGACGTGAAGCTGAGACATTTGGACAGCAAAGGATAAGAAAAGAATGCAGATCAGAGAAAGTAGAAGAAAAAATGAGAGAGAGACTTGCTAGGATGTGTATCGTATTGGTGGTACGTATCTCAGGTATCTGGGTATATAAGGAGCCTTTACATTGGTAAAGGCTTCTGTTGGTCCCAAGGGGATGGGGTACAAGTCTAGAGGGGGGGTGAATAGACTTGTAT
>CM008339.1:32719504-32730698 GCA_002525835.2 Ipomoea batatas
AAACCTATTACAATATGTTCCTAACAGCTTCCAGCATTAATGAATGAATCATTAACTTTGCTACGGAATTGAAAACGTCCTCAATAGGGTCGGGGTAGAGTGGTCGTATAGAGTTCTGCAATGCAGAATTAATTTTTGTAATTTCTAATATTTGAGATTTCGAAATATTGTAATTGTAATATTGTAGATAGGTATTTTATATATATATATATATATATATATATATATATATATATATATATAGATATACATGTAGAGATGTATACATATCTATAGATATATTATTCTCTGGGATAGAGATAAGCAACTAATTTTGAAAAGATAAAGAATTATATTTATTATGAATCAATACCCAAGTAATAATCAATAACTTTATCCCCTTCGTTTTGTAGATTTTCTTAACGGTAATTGCAATGAATCATTTAGTGCATCGAGCTATGCAAAAGACATAAATATTTGATTAAATATTTGATTCAGGCCTAGTGTGAACGCAATGAATAGAAAGCAATACATTTATATTAAAACGTGTGTACAGATGTAGGTGACCAAAACGGCGCCGTTTTTTATGGGCGGGAAAGTGCTGTAATGTGATTGGCTATGTCGATATGGATTTATTAGATAGAAGGATAGATTAGGCAACAAATAATCCAATGTTTTAATTGTATTACTGCATAATTTCCGTATTTATTTAATATCAATCAATAAATTATTTGAACGGAACAATGACGAAGTCGAAAACGCTCTCGAACCAACGGTCGGCTGAAGATCTCGATCTGCTTGAACTTGAACGGAGCACGAAGAAATCCAAACACCGCGGCGGCGATCCTGCTGCATCCGCCATGGACATCGTTGAGGAGACGCCAGCCTCTAGTGGGGAAGAGAGTCCAGAGATGGATTCGATGGAGGTGGTGGCGGAGACACCCCTAGAGGACCAGCAGACACTCGATCATACCAGTAACGATCCATCCCTTACGGAGGTGATCCCGGAAACTCCCAAAGCCTTGGGGGCAAATTCCACTCCTGAGGTGACCCACTCTGCACCAGTAATCCCCGTTGGTGCCCCACCTGCGCGATCGTACCTGGATACAGTCGTGGGGAATGGAACAGGTACCGCTCCTTTCTTGTTGGCAGGTAATCGCGATGCTGATGGCGAGGACAACGAAGAGGACATTGAGACTAACATAGAGGACGAGGACCCCACCTGTCCCACGATCCGATTGTCCGCAAAAGAGAAGGAGCGAATCCGCGAGCCGTGGAGGCAAACTCTGATCATAAAGGTGATGGGGCGCAAAGTGGGATACGCTTATCTGTTGTGTCGGCTGACCTCTATGTGGCGGCCAAAAGGCAGGATGGAACTCATTGCTCTCGACAATGATTACTTCCTGGTTAAATTCGGGATGCGCGATGACCTGGAATTTGCTAAATATGAAGGCCCGTGGATGATCCTCGACCATTACCTTATCGTGAAGGAATGGGTGCCCAATTTCGATCCACTTTCGGACACAACGGAGAAGGTTTTGGTTTGGGTTCGTTTCCCCAGCCTCCCAGTGGAATACTACAACCTACTGTGTTTGCGTAAGGTTGGGAATAAGCTTGGGCGCACTATACGAGTGGATCATACTACTAGCTTGGTTTCCAAGGGGAAGTTTGCGAGGGTATGCGTGGAGATCGACATAACCAAGCCTTTGATCTCTCGATTCACTTTGGAGGACAGGGTGTGGCATGTTGCCTATGAGAGCATCCATCTCGTTTGTTTTTCGTGTGGATTGTATGGGCATCGCCAGGATTATTGCCCAACGTGTCCGAGGGAGTCTGAGAAAGAACCATCTGACCCTGCTACTGAGGGAGGAATAACTGGAAACAACCAGGATAAGGACCAACCAGCGGGAACAAGAACCAAGGCTAGGGAGGGCAGACCGATGTATGCAGGAAGCCGCCCATATGGCCCGTGGATGATCGCTACTAGGCGGGAGAGACGACAACAGGGGAGGTGGTGGGCCAGGGGCGTCAGACTGAAGTGGCTGCGTAGCAAACCAACAACGGGCGACGAACAGAGAATATTAATGGGACTGGGTCGCGATTCGCTCTGCTAGGGCACGAGGGAGAGACTGAGGCACTCGATGACCAAGCTGATACGGATATCGCTAGGGGCATTCCAGCCGAATCCAGGTCCACGGGACTAGGAGGCAAACAAAAGCGCGCTAATGTGATCGTTAATGAAAAGCAAATCCAGAATGAGGTCCATACACCACCTGTAGCTTCAGAACCAGTCAAGGAACCTTCAAAGGGTAAACGATCTACTGGATCCAGCTCTAGACGTGCGGCGGAGGAGGACGAGCATGTGGTCAATCGAGGGGCGCAAGGGGGGAAGGTTATCAGTACGACAGTTGTCCATACTAAAGACCCCAACCTGTCTGCGAGTCCGGTTTTGGAGCGATCCACGTCTGAACACCATGGGGACCCCCAGGAGCTTTCGATGACGAGGGGGACGTCATCATGGATGTTGATCTGCAGCAAAGCCCGGGGTGGCTGATGGGGGCTATGACAGCCCTTCTTTCTAGTGTTTCTAGTGTTCTTTGTGGTTTTTCTTTGTTTTGTTTGTGCTCGTTTTCCTCGTCTCCTTTTCTTATGAATATCATCACTTGGAACTGCCAAGGAGCTGGTGGAAGAGGATTTCACCGCGTCCTTAAACACATTTTACAGACCCACAGGCCTGCTATTCTAGGCCTCGTTGAGCCAAAGGTCTCGGGCACCCAGGCGAATGTCATTTGTTCGAAATTGGGTTTCTCGGATTGGATCCGAGTAGAGGCATTTGGTTTTAGCGGTGGGATCTGGGTGCTTTGGAACAGTTCTCTCCAGATTTCGGTTGCATATACTCACCCCCAGTTCGTGTTATTGCAGGTTCGGGAAGCGGGGCAGGATCCGTGGCACCTCGCGGTTGTGTATGGGATCCCGACGCACCACCTCCGCCGAAGATTGTGGGCTGAGTTATGTAGGGATAAACGAGGAGTTCAGGGCCCGTGGCTGTTGGCGGGCGATTTCAACTCGGTTGTGACGCAAGACGAAACTTCCAATTACAGTGCTTTTTCTGTGCAACGTAGCACAGACTTTGTGGACTGGATTCATTCTTAGGGGCTTGTCGACATGGGGTTCAATGGGCCTCAGTTCAAGTGGACGAAAGGTAACTATTCAGGATCGGCAAAAGGGGCGTGGTTAGATAGAGCTTTGTGCGACATTAGCTGGAGACATCGCTTTCCGGAGGCTACCGTCACTCACCTCCCGCGAATCTCGTCTGATCATTCGCCTGTCCTCATTCGTCTTACGGGAAACAACACCACCCGAGGTCGGGCTGCGTTCAAATTTCAAGTCGCCTGGTTAACCTCAAAATATCTCTCAGAGATCGTCCACAAGACTTGGAAAAGCGACCGGCCGCTACAAGACAACGTTCCCCTGATATCGGAGGCGTTGACTCGCTGGAATAGAGAGGTGTTTGGGAATGTGAATCATCGAAAGAAGATTGTTATGGCGCGTCTTAGAGGCGTGCAGAACCGTATGGCTGAGGCATGGCATAACGGGCTTGTGAAACTTGAGATGAAACTGTTAGAAGAATATCATGAAATCCTGTATCAGGAGGAACTAATGTGGTTCCAACGATCAAGGGAAGACTGGATCGTGTCGGGTGACCGTAACACCGCATATTATCATGCTGCAGCGACTATAAGGAAGAATCGAAATACGGTCAAATGCCTGCGTGCGGAGACAGGGGATTGGATTAGAGATGATGAACGCCTTAAGACTCACGTTCGTGAGTATTATATCCAGCTTTTTTCCCGCAATGGTGGCGGTCCTCTTGCCATGGTGCTGGAGGGGTCTTTCCCGGCGCTTACTCCGGACGACTGGAGGTCCTTTAATGCTGAGATCACAGTAGACGAGGTTCATGTTGCGGTGTCTGACATGGCACCATTTAAGGCTCCAGGCCCCGATGGCTTTCACGCGGCCTTCTATCAACGCATGTGGGATACAGTTGGGCCAAGTTTGTATATGCTAGTCAAGGAGGCCCTTCTCCGTGGTAGCCTGCCAGAGGAGCTCAACGATACTCTAATTGTTCTAATTCCCAAAATTGAATCCCCTGAGACTATCAAACAATTCCGACTGATAAGTCTGTGCAACGTTAGCTATAAAGTTATCACCAAGACCATCACGAATAGATTGAAGCACCTCCTACCGAAGATTGTTGGACCTTTCCAGAGTTCTTTTGTGCCTGGCAGACAGATTTCGGATAATGTGATCATCTACCAGGAAGTCATGCACACGATGCGTGTGAAACGTGGACCTACGGGTTTTATGGCAATTAAATTGGACCTCGAGAAGGCCTATGATCGCCTCTCGTGGGATTTCATTCGCCACACTCTGGAGGAGATTGGCTTTAGCGCGTCGTGGATTCGACTCATCATGGCGTGTGTGGAAACTCCTCGTATGTCAATTCTCTGGAACGGGGAGAGATTACAACAGTTTTCCCCGGAAAGGGGCGTTCGCCAAGGGGACGCTATGTCACCAGCCATATTCGTTCTCTGCCTTGAGAAATTAAGCCAAATGATCTCAGACAAGGTGGAGGCAGGGTGTTGGAAGGGGATAAAATTGGGCGCTGCTGGTCCGACCCTCTCCCACCTCTACTTTGCGGATGATATGATTCTGTTCTCTGAGGCATCTCCTGAGCAAGCGGATATCATACAAGACTGTCTTACTCGTTTCTGCCAGGCGTCGGGCCAGGCGATCTTCTTCTCAAGAAATACGGATAATGCCGTTGCGGATGCCATTGTGAACAAACTGAATATTGAGCGAACAGAGGATTTGGGGAAGTACCTCGGTGTTCCATCCATACATGGACGTGTTACTTGCAGGACTTTCAACGGGTTGTTAGACAGGATCAATACTAGGCTAGACGGATGGAAGGCCAAGCTCCTTTCGATGGCTGGGAGAGTCACGTTGGCAAAATCTGTTTTGAATGCAATTCCTTTCTACACTATGCAGACCATTGTGTTGCCAAAGGAATTTGTCATGAAATCGAGAAAAAAATTCGTCGCTTTATCTGGGGCAGCAGGGGCAACGACACCAGCAAGCTAAGCTTGGTAAAATGGGACGTTGTTACTCGGCGTAAGGATGAAGGTGGGTTTGGCATTCGCAAGCTCCAAGCTTTAAACACGGCGTGCATGGCCAAGCTGGGGTGGCGAATCCAACAGGAGAAAGAGAGCTTGTGGGCGAAGACTCTGACGAGCAAGTATAACACCGTGACGTCGGGCAACCAAGGAAAAGCATCCAATGCGTGGAAAGGGATAGTGGCGGCAGCTCCTTTCGTTGAAAGTGGGCTGATTAGGGTCGTCCGCAACGGATACAACACTCGGTTTTGGATGGACCATTGGATTGGTGAGCACCCGTTGTATAATGATTTGCAGGCACCGGTGAGTCTCCCGAATCTGTATGCAAACGTAAAAGACTATTGGGAAGAAGGCCGAGGCTGGAAATGGGAGTCAATCACTAATTTAATCCCCGAGCGAGCAGTGCAAAATTTAGCCGGGTTTACCCTCTCAGATGCTTCGGATGATGATGATGGTATAGGATGGCGCTGGGACAGTAACAACGAATTCACCATCCGCTCAGCTTATGACTATATTACTGCCTCCCCCAACACTGATAGGCAGTTTGATTGGCAAAAGCTGGAAACTTAAAGTTCCAATGCGGATTTGCATGTTCCTTTGGTTGGTGAAACACGGGCGGGTGATGACCAATGTAGAGCGTGCAAAGAGCGGAATGACTTCTAATATTTTGTGTGTTCATTGTGCAGGTCAATTGGAGGATAGTGAACACCTTTTTCGACACTGTTCGGAGGCGAGACCGTTGTGGGAAGCGGCCCTTGGGCGAAGAGGCATGACACGCCTCGATCAGCTTAACTGGCAGGAATGGCTCGAGGTGAACCTTGTGGGGGATAGCCGGTTCGGATTCGACAAGGACTGGCCGGAAAAGTTTGCGATCCGCATCTGGTGGATTTGGAGGTGGCGCAATGACAAGATTTTTAACGACAGGACTACCCCGATGGACCGAAAGCGTCACTGGATCGCGCAACAGATTACGGAGACTGCGGCCGCTTTCGCAAAGGTAAAGGTGCCAGGGTTGAACGCTGGAACCCCTGTTGATGCGCAAGTGCAATGGAACAAGCCGCACGCGGATTGGACGAAGCTTAATGTCGATGGCAGTCATAACAGGTCTACGGGTGCGGTTGCTTGTGGTGGGTGCTGCGGGACAGTCATGGGACTTGTATCAGTGGATTCGTGGCTAACATGGGTAGGTGTTCATGCGATGAGGCTGAGGCATGGGGCGTTCTCCATGGCTTGCAAGAGGCTTTACGACTTGGTGTACAGTCTCTTGTTGTCGAGAGCGATTCTAAACGAACGATAGATGTTATCCGTGGAGACCCCGGGGCGCTTACTCATCAAAACATTATCCTCACCTGGTGTTTGGGGTTGGCCAAAAGGTTCCACCGTGTTAGGTTCTGCCATATCTATCGCGAGCAAAACCAAGTTGCAGATACGCTTGCCAAACTGGCGTGCAACCGACCGTTGGGATTTTCAAGGTTTGATGAAGCCCAAACTAGGCTAACAGACAGTATTAGGAAGGATCAGTTAGGGGCTTTGTACCTTAGGCGGGTCGCTGTGACCGCAGGAACTAGATTTTGAACTCTGGTTTGGGTATCCCCTCTTTCTTAATCAAAAAAAAAAAATTTATTTGAACAATCACCTGAAATTAATCATATAACACAAAATTTGATAGAAGTAATACTCGTAACGACCTAATTTTAAGAAATTATTTGCACAAATGTTGCGTGTAATTGTTAGATGTCATTTATGTCGTTGGGTATAATCATAAATAGATCAGAGTCGCGCCCGAAAAGGTGAACACGCTCGGACTCCCTCTGATTTTTTTCAAAAGATAGATTTTCCCGGCCATCCTCCATTTCAAATCCGCCGCTTCAGTTTATAACTCTTCCGTTTGGAATCCATATTTCTAATCGCTACTAGATTTCCGGCCACTCGCCGGAAAGCTATGCGAGAAAGAACGGGGGATTATTCCAACGATTGCAGCGTCTCCGTCGTAGCATTTACGTCTTGCCTTAACCGCCGGAGGCGACGGAAACGTAACAACGATTGCATTGGTTCAGCGTTTGTTGTGTTTCAAAAGCCACAGCTAGCCCACATCAACATGCATACTCTGCTTCCCACTTTTTGCTAGCTAGCTTCCAGATGATATCCCGGCCCATTCCAAACTGTATGTTGCTTTACACCGCTTGCCGATGCAACCGAGAAGCGCCCCGAATTGAAGGTTCCTTAGCTTGTATGTTCCAGTAGACATCATCTCTCTCAGCTCCTCAATATAATGCCTCCTTTATGTAACTTCATAGTACGTCAGGATGTTAGGGGGAGGATACATATGATTTTTCATTTTACATATGATAATTATAAGCTATGTTTGGCAAAACTACCTAAAAAGATAGCTGAAAGCTAAAAAGTTATACGCTAGAAATTGAAATCTGAAGAGCGGTTAAATTAGCTATTATGCTTAGTGTTTGGTAAAATTAGTTCTTTGATAAATGTAAAAAAACTGAAAAAAATGACATTTTCATAAAATTTAAATAATTTTAAATTTAAATAGATTTGTTTATATATTAAAATATAAAATAATAAAACCAAAATATTTTAATAAAATATAAAGTAAGAACATATATTTGAAAGTATATAAAGTAAAACAAAATATTTATAGTTCATAAAATTAGTTCATACAAAAATTAATATTCAAATATACAAATGTCAAATTGAAATTACAATCAAACATATAAGAGAAAAAAATGCCAAAAGGATTTTAATTGGGATAGGTAAAAGATGTCATTTATTTAAAATAATAAGGATAAAGATGAAAAAAATTAAGAAGCTACTAGCTTATTTTTTTAAAGCTACTTAAAGTAGTTTTTTAAAGTAGCTCTTATTTTAAGCTACTAGCTTATTTTGGAAACATTACCAGAGCTTATAGCTTATTAGTAGTTTAAAATAAGTTAATAAACTCTTAAATAAGCTATGCCAAAGAGCAAAAATAAAATTTTGATTAATTCAAAATTAACTCTGGATGTCTAAGTAAAAAACCACATGCCTCAATTCAGAGCTTTTGAATTAAAGTGGAACATTTTGGGTCCATGTATGACATTTATTTCCAAAGCAATACAAGTGAGGTTTCTTAAAAAAAAAAAATAAATAATAAAGAATTAAAGTGGAACTTTTTCTTTTTATTTTTGAGTGATGAGAAAAACTTGTAATTACTACCTTTTTTTTTTGTTTTAATACAACTAACTCGAGTCAATATCACCTCCACTGAAGCTCAAACTCATGACCTCCCATATAGAAGAGTCACTACTCTGTCATCTAAACACAAGGTGCTTGGCCTTGTAATCAGTACCTAAATTGTGTATCTTGTGACCTTAGCTTGTTAAAAATTACAAGAGGTAATTAGTTTAGGTTACGTTGTTTATAGCTGACAATTTCAAACAAAGAATGCCAATAAGCTATTCTCATTGAGAGTCGAACTTGTGATATTGTGATTACCAAACTAACATTGTACTTTGACTAACTTGGTTGGTGTTGCCCATAAAATCAAGCTTTTTTTTTTATTATTAAATGAGGGACTATACTAGCTAGCGGAACATTTTTTTTTTTTTTTAAAAAGTGAAGGTATAAAAGTCGAACAAAGTAGGTTGAAAGACCAAAAGTGTGAAACGCCACTACAATTAATGTTGAAAATTTATATAGTAATAGAGATTAATATTTTGACTATCATGAAAGTTTAAATAATATTTGGAGATGTGGAGTTATAAATATTATTTTAGTTTGGTAGAAAGTAAATTGAGAAATATGAATATTTCGTATGGATGGAACTGAATAGTACTCAGCTTGATATGCGCGATTCGTTAATTTTAATGATTCGTTGGTGTTAACAAATCATCGATTTATAAAAAATCGTTGTTTTTAATCAAATCGATTGGTTGTATTAAATTGTTGCTTAACGATTTGAGAGATTTTTTACAAATCGTGCTTAACGAATTGATAGAGTTTGTTCAATTTGCGTTTATCAATTCGGTGTCAGCTCCATTTCATGATTCGTGTTTAACATATCGGTGACAACTTCATTTGATGATTCGTTGGCTGCATGCATGTGGTGTAATATATATATATATATATATATATATAGAGAGAGAGAGAGAGAGAGAGGGGAAGGGGTTCAGGTGAGATAAAAGTCTCAGGTGAGAAGTGAGATAGAATCTACGTCGTAGATAAAAATTTAATATAAGATCTTCTAGACAAATCATAAACGACCATAAATAATAATAAAAAAAAAACAATATTCAACGCAAATTAGTAATTAGTGATCAAGATCAATTGATCTTTTAAAAGAAGTTCGTCATCTACAATTTGAAAAAAAAAAAAAAAAAGGTTCTGGAAGGCACAACAATGTGCACTATATGGCATAAAAATGTGCACTGGAAAATGAACAATGTGCACTGTATGACACAACAATGTGCTCTGGTAGAAGGTACAATGTGCACTCGAAGAAGGAACAATGTGCAGTGTATGACATAACAATGTGCACTGGAAGAAGGAAAAATGTGCACAATATGGTATAAGAATGTGCACTGGAAGAAGAAACAATGTGCACTGTATGGCATAACAATGTGCACTAGAAGAAGAAAAGATGTGCACTGTATGGCATAAAAATGTACACTGGAAGAAGGAAAAATGTGCACTAGAAGGAAAAAAAAATTAACTTGCACAAAATTACAATAATACCACAACATTTGTTTTTTAAATCTCCAATTTAGACCTTTAATCTGGACTCAATCTACGGATATAATTTTATCCTATTTCTCACATTAAGGCAATTGTTTCACATGATCCTTTATATATATATATATACTAGTTTTAAACGCGCATTGCGCGCATGAGTTAATGCCCAATGTTTATATTTAAATAAATATTTGAAAGTATATCAATGCAAGATTATATAGGAGAAGTTTATACATGGGTAATTGAATATCGAATTTTTTTATTTAAGTATCGTCTAACTCAAAGTATATGAATCCAAGATAATATAGAAAATTCATTATAATTATTACTAAAATAAATGTTTGCAACCTTGTAAAATCGATCGTCTAAATATTTGGTCTAAAAATGATAGTCTAAATAAATACTACTTTTAATTTGAATTTTTCTAAGTGGTTCTTAATTCTCTTTTGAGTAACATTGTCATTGTCTTCATCTTTACTATTTGTTCTCTTCCTTTTTGTTGGTAGTGTGTTATTTGCAATTCGTATATTGTTGGTAGCATAGATGACAACGTCATGCAATGAGATTATGATATAGGAGCTATGGACTTTCCTTTAGGTGTTCTGCTTGGGGTTCATTTGGTTCAACCATTATTGTTAAATGAGTTATTGTGGATAAAGAAATCCCTAGGTTAAGAAAAAAGATTAAATAAATTAATAAAATTTTGAAAATTTAAAATTTAAAATATTATGTATTCCAAAGATATTAAAAGGTAGTTTCTCGCTTCAATTTGCTGGGTAACGGGTTATTTGAGTACATTCATTGTCAACAAATCCCCCAAGTAATTAATATAATTGGTTTCAAACTATTCTTTTTTATTTTTTTCATGGTATTAAAGAAATACATATGTATCATTTTTGGTGTAACTACTAATTTATTTAATCCAATAAGAGTAAAATAGAGTGATTCCGCTTCAATTTGTTGGGTTATTATTTGAGTACTCTCGTTGTCAACCGATCTCCAAGTAGTTAATATAATTAGCTTCAAATTATTTTAAATTTTTTTTCATAGTATTAATAAAATACTTCGTAAATAAATATATAACATTATTTTGTACTATAATTTTGATATTTAATTACAAGATATTGTAAAAATAAGATAATGAACAATGTAATGAATATCAATTGATAAATTTGAATGTAAAGGATCTTTGCATGAGAGAAAATAAAGACAATATAACTAATGAAATTATTTCTCTTATTTAATTTAATTTTTTGATAATGATAATGAATAATTTTTTCAAATAAAGGTATTGTAGACACATAATTCTAAAT
>CM008339.1:32739012-32762931 GCA_002525835.2 Ipomoea batatas
ATCTAGATATAATTTATAAATAATTATTCACATACCATGCATACGTGATCATAAATTATACAAAAAATTATGTTATTTATGGAAAGATAGAGTAGTTTTTTTTTTTTGAGAAAAAAGATAGAGTAGTTAACATCAATGGTTCTAACTTCTAAACCAAATATTAATTTAAGCTGACATGAATTGAATATGCTAGCTTCTGATCTCTTTCTCCTATCTAATATCATCATATATAACCCCGGCCCTTTCCGTAATCATGACCTCAACTCAAGTATTTTTTGTATGTAATAAGTTTGGTTTTGTACACAAACACACACTTGAACAATATGTAGCATCAAATTAAGCATGCATGATATGCATGCATGGAGCTTTGCTTTCTAGTCTGCAATCAACTAACTTTGCAAGACCATATATAGACCAGAATCTGCAGGTTGAAAATAAAATATAATGAAATCACGTACATTTCTAGCTGCTAGCTAATATCTGTATTCATTAAGGCCCTGTTTGGTAAATGGCTGTTGGCTGATTGGGTTGGCTATTTGGGTTAAAAGGTATGATTTGTTAATAACATTAGCTGATTGTAAAAAGTTGTTTGATAAATTAGCTGTTAGCTGATAGCTGTTTGGTATAATTTTTTTTCTCAAAAAGCTAATTGAAAAGGCTGCTTTGGGTAACCTTTTGAATTTTAGTATTTTAGAGTTACAAAAAACTTATTAACCAAACAACTAATAGTGATCAAATAAGTCAAAATTAGCTGATAGGCTAATTATTTACCAAACAGGGCCTAAATCAGAAGTCTCTATTTAATTCTGTACCATACATACCCTCTTCCCTCCACTGCATGCATATATATATATATATATATGGACTCTAGCTACTAGCTATTTGGTTTATAAGTGTATATGTGTGCATGAGATGATGAACTGAGATGGAAAGTGGGATGGTGCAGGTTGAGATATCATGCATGGGACAAAAGCTGGTGCATTCACAAAGTTTGAAACATGTTAGAGATGCTATCTGGTTCCCAAGGTTGGCCGAGCTCTTCAACTCCAAACCACAACCACCCTTATTTCAACACTCTAATGGACAACAAACGCCCCCCCTTTCTTATCTTATGCCTTTGGATTATGGACCTACCCACTGAATTCATCACGGCTACAAATCATATATTATCATATCATAATTCATATATATATATATATATATGACCTCATATTTGATACTTTAAGGATCGATGCATGTATATATAGCTTTCTTGGTGATTTATTGCAGACCCCTATCTTAATTATATATTCAAATGTTATATTACTTATTAGTGCTATGCCAATTTGATTTTTTTTTTTTAATGATATGACATCTTGTTGACGAAAGAAAACCCGTAATCACAATCTGAGGGTGTGCACCGGTATATCTGGCCTAGTGACCCTTGTCTGACAAAAGGTTATAAGGATTTAAACCAACATAGGTTATCCATAACTGACCAGCCAGTAGGCCACTCCTGTTGGTAATTGAATTTATAACTTTGTGATTACAAAGTTAAGAGTCTTACAAATTTGTTTGGGGTTGCACCAACAATATGACATCCTAAATTCCTAGGGCATCACCAACCCTTTTCTCCTTATCTCTCTATTTTGTGAGTCCATCTCTTTCACATCAACATATAATCTCCTATCATCTTTTCTCTTCTAGGTTTACTACATTGACTCCAATTTATATTCTCACTTTTGGAAATAGATAATTTATCTTTATCTTGTGGATTAAAGAAAAATATCAATATCAAAATTTTGAATAAAAGAGTAAAAGTATGGCTTAGAATACACTTGTGAGTTCATCACCTACAAATTATCTATTATTTTATTCACCTTTTTATAACTAATTATTTTAAAATTTGATTTTAAATAAAAATAAATTTAACTAACGAAATAAAAAATATGGAATCAAATTGTAAACACTATATATACAAGGTCAAAAATTGAGCCATTTTTCAAGGTCACAAATTTTATTTCTTTCTTGAAAAGATCACCAAAAATAACGAGAGTGTTACTCCCATAAAATTCAATTATCATTTTCCTAATTGATAATAACAACCATTATATATTCATCATTTTTTTTTGAACTATAATAAGTTTATAGGACGAATATTTTTAATAATTTTTTTTAAAAAGTTTTACAAAGTTTTTTGTTGATATGGAAGAGAAAGACTTGGAGAGAGAAAAAACATTTTTGTAGGCTTGAAAATTTTTTCTTGATATTGATTGAATTGAAATCTCCCTAGGAATTCTTAGATCAAGTTGTCAAGTTGTCTAAGAACTCTAGAGATTATTCTTTCTCTAAAAGTACCAAAAATCTCTGCAAAATGAAATCCTAATCTAACTCACTCAAGTCCTTACATCTCCTAGTCTTATATAGCCTTAAATCCATCATTAATGTTGATTTCCGGAACTTGCCACAAACTTGTGCACGATCGTGGGGATACTCGTGCAACTTGCAGAAGTTTCGCTACGCTACTCTATATGATCGTACTGCTGGTCATGGCAGTGCCAGGTGAAGTCGAAATAAGCCTTTGTGATCTTCATGAAAGTTGTAGCCCTTTGAGTTGTCGTTCCAATGCTACTTGATTCACCTCATTTGGACATTTCTAGCTCAAGATATGTTCAAAATACCAAGTTGTCGTTGAATTGCCCTGAAAATGACATTGTTTTTCTTTATTTCATAAATGCAACAACAATTAGTTCTTGTTCATAAATTTAATCAAAATATGCTATTCTAAGCATATAATAGGCTCAAAGCTAAGGGCTTCAATTATAGCACATAGCAACCCCAAAATGACCCTTATAAAGATTCATCTTTGACACTTATCAAAAGTTTCCACACTTTAGCTTGTCACTGTTGTACAACAGTAGCGAAAAGGTAATTTTGTACTAGTGCTTGTCCTCAAGTAAGTCAAACAATCAAAACCAGAAACTTCCACGGGCTCATCCACGCTCGTGGAAGATTTGCTCATCCACGCTCGTGGAAGATTTGTGGAGCAAAAGCAAAAACCTCCACGACCTAGTCCATGAACGTGGATGGGTCATGGACGGGTGAATTTGCTGAATTTGTGGAAACCAATTTCTTTTAAAACCCTTGTTTTATTCCATCCATCCTAGTCCACGAGAGTTTTCTGAACATGAAGTTTTTTCTCTCTAAAATCTTGAAATTGAGTCTACATTGTGAAAGAGACATTAATGACTGAAAATTGTGAATTATGTATAGCTTACATGAGAGAACACTATATTGTTGCTTATTTGTTACTCATTGCCATAATTCTTGGATATTTAGATGCTTGGAAGAACCCTAGTTTTCAAATTAGGGATTTGCATATGGGTTTTGATGATAAGCATTGGTTGTTTGAAATTGAGGGTTGTATGTGATTGTATTCATGCTTTTATAGTTAACTTTGAGGAAAGATTGCACATATTGTCACATTGTCTTGTGATAAGCGCCAAAGATAATTAGGCTAAGGGTTTAAGTTGTGGTAAATTAGGAATGAATTTGTATTGTGTCTTTTTGTGATCTATTTATGGCATCTTTAAGCTCTAATGTGTTAATCTAGTGCAAGCTCTATTCTTGGCACACTTGGTATGATTTTGTAGGTTTTGGAGATGTAAACAAGATGCATGTAAACTTGGCAAGCAAAGCAAAGTGAAGCAGAAAAGACTGGAGGCTTGGACAAGCTGCTCCACGCATGGAACACGACGTGGAGAAAGTCCAGAGATGATCCACGCCACTGGTCCACACGTGGACAGGTCATTCCGGAATTAAAAACCAAGGGCAATTTTGGGGAAGCTATTTAAGGCCTATTTTTAGGAAATTTTAGAGAGGCCAGATTTGATTACATTTTATCACTTAGAGAATCGTAGAGAGAAGGGAGAGCTAAATCCTAGCTTGTAGAGAGAGACTAGTTCATTTGCTTTCAATCTTTGAAGAGACAATCTACTTTCAAGCATTGATTTGGATTCTACCTTGATCTTGATTAGGTAATCACTATTTCTATCTTTAATATTGTTGCAATTTTAGATCTCTATTTCAATTCCAATTTATGATTCTAGATCTTGTTGTTTCCAATTGCTACTATGAGTAGGTAAATCTCTAATAGGGATTGAATTGTGAAATGTCATGATGCTAAGTGTAGATCTATAATTTCTATTGTGGAGATTGGATTGTGTGAGTTGGATTGCTTGTTCTTGTTCATAATTGATGAATTGTATGCATTCTTTGAGTATTGGCCAACTCTTGAATGATCTAAGGCAATAAGCTAGGCAAGATATTGCTAGCCTTGTTGTAAGCTCCAATCAATTGTGATTTCCTATTGAATAGGATGAATATGTAAGTGATGTAGGAAATGTGTTTGTGAAAATACCTCTATGCCTCTCGGTTGCCTAAAGGCATTCCAAAGCTAGAGAGTTCTTAGTAGACCAAATGGGGAAAGGTATTAGCTCATCACCCGAGAATAACCAACCTCACAAACCAATCCTCCCATCTAAATGTAACACGAGCAAGCATCATGATTGCACACAATTCATTCCCAGTTTCTTAATTGATTTTATTCATTTGATTGTTTAAATTTGTTTGTCAAACTTCAACAAAGACTTGTGTTTAATGTGTGTTCGTGATTCGGTGAATCAATTATGCACAATGCATTCCCTTAACTAAAAGCTTAACAATGCATCCACTTTGACCTCCTTGTGAGACGATAATACCCGGGGGCAACCCCAAACACACAAATCTTTTGATTGATTGAGTGCATCCACACGCGAAACGCATTGTCATCAAAATGGCGTCGTTGCCGGGGAGGCAATTGGTTGCTATTGCTTAGCTTTTACTTTTTGTAATGCTTGTGTAAGTTTGTCCCTTGTCACTTTAGTTTTTCTTTTTTCTTTTTTTACTTGTTACTTACCCTCCTTGAGACTACTTTTAGTCGGGGAGGATATCTTGCTTCTTTTGAGCTATCTTGTAGGTGAATGCACACGAGAGCGAAAGGCACTCAAGGCCTACTACCTCTCATTCCGGAAATCAACCGAGTAACAAGGAGGAAACACACACAAGTAGAAGAAATAGCTGCAACAAGTGCAAATAGAGGAGGATCGCAAGGAAGAGGGATTCCACCCTAAACACCACTACATATCCAAAATCATCCACTGGGAGAAAGAAATGCGGGAGTTCAAATCCCATTAGAACTTACCATCGACGAGGAGCCAAATGTTGAAAATGTAGCACATCCGGAACCCATCCGGGTGAGAGAGTTTTATGATATGCTAAATGACCAAAGAAGATCTATAGCCGACTACATGACGCCCGAGTTTAGTATGCATAATTCCATATATGTGCCGCCATTGAAGAATGTGAACTTTCATATTCATCCCTTCGTACTCACTTTAGTGCAAATTAGCCCGTTTAGCGGCTTGCCATCGGAGGACCCTCATGTACACATTACGAGATTCATCTAGGCGTGTGGCATGTTTAGGCAAGAATGCGTAAGTGATGAGATCATTAGATTGAAGTTATTTTCCTTCTCCGTCATTGGAGAGGCATCTAGATGGCTTGATAGCCAAGATGACCATCATTTTCGTTCTTAGCCACAACTTCACAAGGAATTTATGAATGAGTTCTTCCCGCTAACAAATACCATGAAGATAAGAAAATAAGTTCAAGAATTCAAACAAAATGCTCTTGAGAGTTTGGGTGAAGCGTGGAGACGGTTTAAGATTTTGAAGAAACAATGCCCGCATGACCTTTTGCATCCATGGGATGTAATTGGTTCTTTCTATGAAGGTCTCACGGGCGAGGGAAAGATTGTTTGGCGTCGGCAAGGTTGGCCGAGTTCAGCCCCTGCTCGATTCGAGACGTGGCGCTGTGGCTTACCATGGAGGGATGTGGTTAAATGGTTAATGTCCACCTACCTATCACCAATTGGTTTTAAGTAGAATATGGCAATCAGATAGCCGAAGAACTCTGTGGTTAAGCGTGCTTGACTTCAGGCAGTCACGGGATGGGTGACCCCCTGGGAAGTAAGCATAGTGCAGCGCTCAGATCCATCAATTGGTATCAGAGCCGAGGTCACGGGTTCGAATCGATGGCGAGGCGAAAGCCGAGTCCAGTCCCAAGTGGGATGTGGGCGTAGGTCAGGCGGACCGAGTCAAGCATGCTGCATAGCTGGGCTGGGGAGACGTGGCGCTGTGGCTTACCATGGAGGGATGTGGTTAAATGTTTAATGTCCACCTACCTATCACCAATTGGTTTTAAGTAGGATATGGCAACCAGATAGCCGAAGAACTCTGTGGTTAAGCGTGCTTGACTTCCGCCCTGGGAAGTAAGCATAGTGCAGCGTTAAGATCCAACAAAGATGTTTCTCGACTCTTCGTCTCGTGGTGCCTTTGTATTTTTAGCACCCTCCGATGTGAAAGACTTGATAAAGAGGATCTCGAACAACACTTCTTATTGGTATGACAAGAGGGAAAACCATGACGGTATGTATGAGCTTAAAGGGAATGTGGCTAATGAGGCAAAGATAGAGGCTATGAATCATGAAATTAAGATACTTCAATCGATGTGGAGAAGCTTGAGGTTAAATCTAAACAATGTATGGCTTTAGCTTTATATTGTAATATTTGCGATGGACCTAATGATACAAATGCATGTACATCTCCCCTCAGCAAGTGAACATGTGGAGGCGGTGGATTATAGCCTCGTTCATCTTTCAACTCCATTGTTGCATTGGGGAAGAAGATAAAGTTGACTTTTCTATTGACCATGAAGTAGTGAGCTATGAATCCTTGATTTTTGCATAATGATTGAGTAGTTATGAGTTGCGAGGCATATTGTGGAAAGAAAAGAGAGTGAAGGATGGGATGTTTTTTGTGAAATTGATGGATTGAAATTGTTGAATGCTTGTTAGTGATGCAAAATTGATGAAATGAAGAAAAAAATGAGAATGTGGCTTGAGAGTTGCTCTTGGTAAAAAGTTTTTTCTGTTATGTTGCAAAACTCTTTTGTTCTATAGGAAAATGAAGCAACCAAGGTCCAAAACACCAAAAAGAAATAGGGGAACCAAGGAGGCCGCAACCATGAGTTTGGTAGCGAACGAGGATTTCCAGCACATTCTGCATATCCTGAACACCAATGTTGATGGGAAGCAGAAGATTATGTTCGCTCTCACCTCTATCAAGGGTATCGGACGCCGATTCGCCAACATCTGTTACAAAAAAAAAAAAAGCTGATATTGATATGAACAAAAGGGCCAATGAACTTTCTGCAGCTGAGATTGACAACTTGATGACTGTTGTTGCGAACCCTTGCCAGTTCAAGGTTCCTGCAGATTGGTTCTTTAACAGGCATAAGGACTACAAGGATGGTGGTTATTCTTAGGTCGTGTTCAATGCATTTGACATGAAGCTCAGGGATGATCTTGAGCGATTGATAAAAATTAGGAATCACTGTGGTCTTCGTCACTACTGGGGTCTTCGTGTACATGGACAGCACACTAAGACAACTGAACATAGGGGAAAGACTGTTGGTGTCTCCAAGAAGCGTTAAGATTTATTACACCTGTGATTTCATGTTCTGTTATAAATTTTGTTTTCATATGCAATGATGTGGTCTTTAGCATGTAGTACATGTTTCTTGAGACTGAGCTTTTTAGGGGTTCAATGAAGGCAGACCTTATGCTTGCCTTATCTTTCTGTTTTGCTACATTACTGAATGATTCTTGCGAACTTAATAGACCCTCGAGTGTTTTTGGTTAAAAAAACAAGGAGGCAAAGGTTCAAGAAGAAGATGTCAACACTCCAATGCCTAAAGAAGAGTTGGATGAGATAAGAGTGAGGGACCGAACAATTGAAGTGGATGAGGCAACCATGAAAAACTTCCATCACTTCAAGAACAAACCAATTGGCCAATGGAACTATATCAATTTATCCCTCATGGACACATGTGGATGCCGAAAAGGGGTAGAACGACTCATCACCCAACCCTTTTGGAGCAACATCTTTGCATGGAGGGAACCTACATTTGAACTGGTGGTACATGAATTGTCTCAAGTTTGAACATCACGACACAGGGAAAAGATCTCACAAACCCCACAATTAAATTCGGGGTCTTTAGCAACACGCACCACATCCCGGTTGATACATTGGGCTGATTGTTGGGATTTTATACCCATGAGGACCAAAAAAAAGCATGGTACCGGAACTGACCACTTGATTTTGAGGGGGGTGACATCCAAAGGGATTATTGGGCTTCAATTGCTAAACCCAGGATTTAGTTGCAAAGAGCTAGAGTGAAAATTTTGCAAATAGTTAGAGATGAGCTCAAGGTGATAAGGCGTGTGATAGTCCATTCATGGGGAGGTAGAAAGGCAAATCTCAACAAGGTGTACCAGTCCGAACGTTTTGCCCTTTGGAGCATAGATACCGGCAACCCCGTGAACATGGGGGTGGTATGTAAGGGTGTCAAAGCGGGTCGGCCCGCCCCACCGCGGGCTTTTTTATTTGCGGGTCGGCCCGCGAAGCCCGCGGGCTGGGAAGTACTCAACCCAAGCCCGCCCCATGCGGGCTAGCGGGTCACGCGGGCCTACTTCAAAATTTTAAAAAAAAATTAATAAAATTCATATTCATTCATATATATAATAATAAAAATAAGAGCATTTAATATTCTAAAAATTCACAATTCACACCACAAGGATATAAATTCATCAATTCAGAATCCTAAAAATTCATCAATTCAGAATCCTAAAAATTCAAAATGATAAACACATAAGACATAACCACATACTAATAGTGCCCCAACTCTCAAAATCCAAACATAACAACTAATAACAAATTAACAATATTGTCTTCAATTCAATCCACTCTTCAAGTCTTCAAATTAGTGCCTAAGGCCCTAAGTAATGAAAGTGACCCCTGAAAACTCGGTTGGGACTGGGACAATTTCTTCAATACCATCACCATCATCTATACATTTACAACAATTAAAATAATTAAAACGTAATAACCATAATAATTGAATCATAAGAAAATTAAAAATTTTGAAGTAAAAATCAAATTTACCCGGAGGTTCATAACCGCGTATCCAATTGCGAGCACAAAGCAATGCTTGAACGTTTGAAGGAAGCATACAATTTCGGTATTTATTAAGCACACGACCTCCTATACTAAAAGCCGGTTCCGATGCCACTAGGGGTGTCAAAGTGGGACGAAGCCCGCGGGTTGGCCCGCACCCGCCCCGCAATGGGGCGGGTTAGGGCCGTAGAAAACTTGGCCCGCAAATATGCGGGCCTAACGGGCCGACCCGCGGGCCAGACCCTTTAATTAAAATAAAAAAATTACAGGTTATAAATTATAAGCCATTAGGGATTAGGCGATTAGGCCTTACCGTTACCGCCTAAATTAATAATCAATTAAAGTCTTCACTCTTTAAGAGTTTAACCCTAAAGTTCTAATTTTCTAAACGCTAAGTCGCTAATTCTCGGCTCTCTCTCGATTGCGATTCGCACCGCCAGCGTCCACCACCGCCCACCGCCACCAGCCCACACATCTGTGATCTGTCCTCCACGCCGCCGTTCACCACATCACAGGTTTGAAGTTTGAATCACTTAATATTTTCATTTAAATCACTACAAGAATGAAGAGATTTAGTGACAATTTTTTTGTGACACTTTATAATTTAGTCACAAATAATACTGTTTTTGTGACCAAAAAAATAATTCGACACTATTGTGTGGCATAATTGTGATAACATTTTTTTGGTCACTGATAGTATGGTAATTGTGACAAGTAAGTATTTGTTACGAATAAGTTGTCACTATTACTAGAATAATAGTATCATAACATACGTTGTCACTATTTGTTGTCACTAAATGTGTGTGCATTTTGGCGGCATTATAATTTTGGCGGGAACGAATGCAATTGTGACAAAATATAATGTTGACACAAATTTTAATATTTTTTGTGACAAATAGATGTTGGTCACTCTTGTTTATAATATTTGTGACAACTTATTTTGTCAATAAAAATACGATTGGTTAGTACCATTATAAATGAGAAACAATTGTGAGAACAAAAATACTATCATCACTAATAGTGTCGTTTTTTTGTGACGAAATTGTTACAAATATTTGTGACGCTCTATAATTTCATAACAAAATTACTAAATTATGACAATAATTGTGTTGGTTTCAAGTTTTGTCACTAATTTATGATAATTGTGGCAGGTAACTATTTGTTACTAAGAATGTCATTCCTAGGGATTGCTTGTTACGTTCTTCTATCAATACGGTGTCTTCATCTCTAAATTTGATTCAAAATTAATCAAATGAATCGGATTACTACCCTAACGACAATAGCCAATTATTTGTATATTAAGAGTCATCCAATGTAGCACAATTTTAACAATATGGTTATTATATCAAATATATAATATAAAATAAATTATATATAATAAAACTTTGTTTATGGACCAATTAATCGAATTAGTTAAAGTATAATTTAGTTTGATTTATTAAATAACAATTTCTCAAAATAAAAATTCAGTTAGTTTGATTCAAAATTAATCAAATTAATTGAATTGTTACTCCTAACCACATTAGCCTATTATTTGTATATTAAGAGTCATCCTCTTAGTACAATTTTTGTATACAAGATGGTTGAATCAAATATATATAATATAAAAATATTATACATAATAAAATATTGATTAATTCAACCAATTAATTGAAACAATCAAAGTATTAGTTTAATTTAGTTGATTATGTAACAAGTTTACTCTTTTTGTTATTGAGCAAATTATTGAACAAGTTAAATTTTTTGTTATTTATGTACATTACCAAAAAATTAATTATTTAAAATATTAACTATAGTCAAATATTCCTTATTGTAGTTAATAAATAATAATAATAATAATAATAATAATAATAATAATAATAATTAAAAAAATGTGAAAGATCCCACATCGAAAAGCAATAACAAGGGGGCGTTGAGCTCCCCCGCCCCCTTATATTGGCAGGAAAATTAGAGAATAGAAGCCTCAGGCTTCATTATTATTAGGCTATGTTTGGCAAACCTAGCTGAAATGGTAGCTGGAAGCTGAAAAGTAGCTGAAAGCTGAAAAGCTATAAGCTCGAAGCTGAAATCTGAAGAGTTGTTAAGCTAGCTGTTATGCTTAAAAGTGTTTGGTAAAATTAGCTTTTTGATAAGTTGATAAATGTAAAAAGACTAAAAAGGACATCTACATAAAAGTTAAATAATTTTAAATTTAAATAGGTTTGTTTACATATTAAAATATAAAATAATAAAATCAATATAATTTAATAAAATATAAAGTAAGAACATATATTTAAAAATATATAAAGTAAAACAAAATGTTTATAATTCATAAAATTAGTTCATACAAAAATTATTGTTCAAACACAAATATCAAATTAAAATTACAACGAAACATATTGAAGAAAAAATGCTAAAAGAGGTTTAATTGAGAGAGATAAATGATGTCTTATTTAAAATAATAAGGATAAAGATGGAAAAAAGTTAAGAAGCTACTAGCTTATTTTTGAAAAGCTAACTAAAGTAGCGTTTCAAAATAAGCTCTTATTTTAAGCTACTAGCTTATTTTAGGAGCATTACCAAACAAAGCTTATAACTTATTAGTAGCTTAAAATAAGCTATAAGCTCCTAAATAAGCTCTGCCAAACACAGCCTAAGTGATAGGTGATGCTTTGAATAAGATTCGGGATAGTGTGAAATATGTTAAAGGGTCGGAGGGGAGGATGAAAGTTTTTGAAGAATGTGTTGAAACAGTTGGTCTTCAATTTAAAGTTGGTTTGTCAACGGATGTGCCTACTAGATGGAATTCAACTTATAAGATGCTTGATAGTGCTATTAAGTACCGACGTGCTTTTAGTAGTCTTCACTTGCTTGACACAAATTATAAGCATTGTCCTTTATATGAGGAGTGGGCTAGGGGTGAAAAGATTTGTGAATTTTTGATGCCTTTTAATAAAATTACGAAATTGATTTCGGGCTCAACTTATCCTACTTCTAACTTATACTTCATGCAAGTTTGGAAAATTGAGCTTTTGTTGAAAAGGAATTTGAATAATGAAGATGTGGTTATTAGAAACATGGCTAGTAACATGAAAGTGAAGTTTGAAAAATATTGGGAGCAATACAGTGTTATTCTTGCTATGGGAGCGGTGTTTGATCCAAGAATGAAATGTAAGTATTTGGAATTTTGCTTCAAAAAATTGGATCCAAATACTTACAAGCAAAAGTTGGATTATGTGAAAAGCAAGTTGTATATGCTCTTTGAAGCATATAAAAGCAAGTCTATGACCGCAGCCCTAGTTCTTCAACTATGACCACTTCATGTGAAAATGCAAGAATAGAAGAAACAAGTGATGAAATGATTGATGTAAGTTGTTATGTTTGTGTCATTTTTGTTATTCTTTTATTATATCTTGTTATAACATTTTTTAATATTTGTATACTTATAAATGATATAGGAGTTCGTTGAATATTGTAACCAAGATGATCTGGATAATGGAAAATCAGCATTAGATGTGTATTTGGATGAACCACAAAAGGACATGAAGATGTTTGGTGATATGGATATCTTGAATTTTTGGAAGGAAAATAGGCATCGTTTCGGTGAGTTATCTTACATGGCATGCGATATGTAAATTCTTCTGCTAAATTTTCAGTTTGTTTTGAAGGTTCAACTTCAACTGGTGTGTCCCCCGGCATATCCACTTCGCAATCAACATTGATATTAGTGTTAGGAGAACTTTGTGTTGAGATGTATCCATCTCTAGTCTCCCTATCATTAAAAATTAAAAATAATAAAGACTTTGAATCAACTGCTATTAATTCATACAAGTAATTTAATAATTGAACTAATTTAATCTAGTCCATAACTAATTTATGACTAATTTAATTCATACTAATATACTATATAAAAATTCAAGTTAGAATCTGCTATGCTATATATACTAAATCTAAATATCTAATATACATATTCTGTAATTAAATTAACTAATCTAACTGCTATACATACGAACTAAATCTAAATATCTAATATACATATTCTGTAATAAGTAATCTAATTGCTATACATGCGAAGTTACGAATGATGAACTGATCACTGATGAACACAAACTACACATTCACATTCATCACAGATTATACATACAATTATCACATTCACATATTATACATATAAGTATAACAAGATTTATGTATGAACATTTAAATATTTAAATGAAAATATTAAGTGATTCAAACTTCAAACCTGTGACGGTGGTGGACGGCGGCGTGGTGGACAGATGTGTGGGCTGGTGGCGATGGGCGGTGGTGGACGCTGGCGGTGCGAATCGCAATCGAGAGAGAGCCGAGACACGACCGAGACGTTAGCGACTTAGCGTTTAGAAAATTAGAACTTTAGGGTTGAAGTCTTGAAGACTTTAATTTATTAATTCAGGCAGTAACGGTAAGGCCTAATGGCCTATAAAGCTTTAATTTTTTTTTATTAAAGGGTCTGGCCCGCAACCCGTGCGGGTTTGCCCGCGCAGGCTGTGGTCCACCGCGGGCCAGGCCCGTTAGGCCCGCATTTTTGCGGGCCAAGTTTTCTAAGGCCCTAACCCGCCCCATTGAGGGGCAAGTGCGGGCTAACTTGCGGGCTTTGGCCCACTTTGACACCCCAAGTCATATGCAAGACATGGCTCAACACACAACAAAGAAAGGGAATATACACTATTTTTGTGGGGCCATTAGTGAGCCGGATTTGCATTGCGTTGGGATACAAGGCCAAACTAGAATGGCAAGAGATCCAAGTGAGGGAGGCTAACATGACACTGTTGTCCCTAGAGGACATGATTTCATTGGAGATCCCCCATACTCCCGTGGAGGGGGATGCAGGCCCATCATCACCACCGCCACCAACCACATCATCATTTCCACCAGTACCATCACACTACATAACCGTGACGGGTTGAGCATCCATGCAATCTTTTCAATATCAATTGCACACAGAACTCATGCAAAGGCAACAAAAGTTGGAGGAAAGACAACAAGAATGGGAAGAGAGTCGCAAGAAGATACTTGAGAAACAACGAGCTAGAATGGAGCAACTCCGGGAGGAATACTTGAGAGCCCGACCACACCCACACTGGAGTAAATAGTTGCTTTGAGGATAGAAGTGTTTGGTGATTTTGTTCTTATGGCTAGACTTGGAAGTTTGAAACAAGAGTTGGACATTTCTTTGTTTTACCTACTTTAGTTTTCGCTTTATGCTAGGTAGTATGTTAGCTCTTTTGCACTTAGAAGTTTTAGTTCCTTTATTCCTTTAGATTGTTGCATTCTATATTGTTTTCATGCTTCAATTGAGTTGAGCCAAGGACGTTAAACGTGGCGTTCTTGGGAGGCACCCCAAGCTTTTCAACAAAATTTGGGGAGGGGGGGAGTAGTTTTCATTTTGTGGGTTGAGATTTTCCATATGCACTGATCTTGTTGTGTAGCGTTGATGACGGAAAGTGCGATTATCAAGAAAGGAGGGAAATGTTCTTCATATGATGGTAGCCTTTATCCCTTCTAATTTTATGACCCATTTTCAACTCGTAAAGTGTGGAAGAGAGCTTTTGTCCACATCTCTCGCAGACATGATAAGCACCATTCCATTTCACTTATCCACAAGGGAATTGCATGATAGCACCCCAAGTCTCGTGCCCACTTCTAAAGTTTTGAAAGGGACATGCACTTTTGCAATTGGGCATGTGCTCCTTTGTCCACCTAGTCCTCAAAGTAACATCGAAGACGATGTTTCATTTAAAGTGTGGAAAGGACGCAGATTGTGCTTGATTTGTTTACATCTTGACTTGTGTATGGTTCTTGATTGATGATTGTGTATAGGGATGGAGAGTGGGTCATTGTGCACATTATCTTGGAAATGGGGTAATGATGTGTCAAAAAGGTTTAATTTAGGGAATATTCTTGACAAATCATTCTTTGCACCAAGTGAAGAATTGCATAGAACCAATTAGGTTTATATTTTGTGTGCTTGCATATTTTTCACCTTTTATTTTGCTTGGACCTTAGTTAATGAAGTTCCGAAGTGGGAGTGCGCACATTCTAACTTGAGAAAGATAAAACAAAGCGAAACCCGGAATTTGAGAATCTTGGTGTGGCATGGGGCAAAAGGTGAGTCTTTAGTGAGGTTGTGTGTCACCCATATTCCCTAGAAAAAAGCATGAGGGGTAGTCAAGGAGAATGAAATAAGATTCAAAAGATTAGTCACCCAAAGAGGTAAGAAACGAGAAGAGCCATCTTGCTAAGATTTGGGGCAACCATTACACTGTCTTTGAAAAAGCATAGAGCTCTACGTGAAGTCGGTTGCCTCAATGACGTTATCCTAGAAGATGAGAAAATTGAGATGAAGTGAGCCGAGTCACTAGGATTCGGGCACCCATTACATCGACCTTCAAAAAAAACATGGAGCTCCATGTGAAGCCGAGTGTCCGAAGTCGTTATCCTAGGGAGTTGAGAAGATTGAGAGCCCACCAAGCCAATGCGGGGAGTGATCCATACCACCATCCTCACTTTACTTTACATTGTGGGCTTTGGCGTTATGGTTGGAAGGTTGGTTATTGTGTGTACATCGTTCTCACTAGGGGGTTTGACTTGAAGACCCTTGTAAAATAGAAGGTGAACCCAATCTTGATCTTGCATGCTTGAATGGTGTTGAGCGAAGTGGCCCTTGAGATTATATGTTTGACCATTTAAAAAGAGGTCGGTTTCCCCTGAATATTCTTTGAGTTACAAGTTTGTCATATTGATGTTCCATTTGTTTGATAATGTGAAGGATTTCCCCCTCTCCGTGTTCTTGCACGATTATCTTGATTGACCATGCATTTGTTGAGATTATCTTGAGTTGTGTTTGGTCCTTAAGTGATCATGTGTAATTGAAGACTTGCTTGAGGGCGAGAAAGATATAAAGTGTGGAAACTATGATAAGTGCCAAAAACACCTATGAATAAGGGTCTTAGTGGGGTTGTTTGTGCTAAATTGATGTCTTTTTGTGGGTAAGTTATGGTCAAAAGTGCTTGGATGTGCTAATCTATTGCAAGGCTTTGTTTCATATTGCATTTTGAGCTATTGTGAAGGGGTATTGAGCTGAGAAGGAAGCTTATGGACTCAACCGGGAACACTCAAAGGAAGGAGCTCAAGAGGAACCCATCCACGAGGGATCCACGAGGCCACGATTGTGGAAGGGGTGTGGATTAGATGTAGAAAGTTCCACGCCACTATCCACGATCGTGGACTGCTAGCTAGGGAATTAAATGATCCTGTCCACGAGGGATCCACACTCGTGGACTAGACGTGGATCGAAGGCAACATAGAAAAGTGGGAAAGTGCAGTGGGAGGCTATATAAGCTAGTTTAGGATCTATTTATGGGGGATCTTGACTTTTGGAGCTTAACTTTTAGATCGAGATTTCACTTTACCTTGGTTTTCTGTACTTCATTTTGGAGAAGCTAGCTGGTTTTTCTCTCTCTACAAGGAGAGCTTGAGATTCATCCATGGAGTGTTAGAAGACTTCTATTTGATTTCAATTTTAGGTAATACTTTAGTTTTCCATTGCAATTCTTAATTCAATTCGCTTTACTATTAAATTTCCTTTGTTTTTGTATTTCAATTCCACTATGATGAGTTGCTAATTTTCTAAAGGAGTTGGATGCTTCTAGCTAGGGATTATGCATGTTTTTTTTTTTTTGAAAACCAGAAAAACCAGTATATTAAAACATAATATCCTTACAGACCAAAGCAGAAATAAAGAACGGCATATACTCAGAAAAATCGACTAAAACATGTGTCTGATGGTCTAAAGCCTGTTTCGCCAACGCATGAGCGACCGAATTTCTGCCTCTCCGCACAAAGCACATAGCAGCCGACTCAAACTTGTCCAGTAAAGAACGAACATCCCGGACGATTGCCCCGAAGGGAGTATTCAGATCACCCGTATCGACCGCCCTCGTCACCACCTGCGCGTCTGATTCAATGATCACCTGCTCCCAACCTTTAAATTTTAGCCAACTCCTCCCGGGCTCCCATCGTTTCAGCCTCAGGAACCGAGAATAAGCCCGCAGCTTTCTGCATTGCCACCCCCTGCACCCGACCCTCATGATCCCTAACCACCCACCCAAACCCCATACAGTCATTAACAAAATCCATTGCAGCGTCGATATTCACCTTTAAATAAGAAACAGGAGGAGGACTCCAGTGTGTAGGATTTGTCAAACTGCTAGATTGAAGTGAGGGTAAAACATGCTGCTGCTGTTGAGCCCTTTTCCACGATTCCCAGAAAAGAAATGCATGAGTGACCAGAGTGTTAGGATCCTTCATTTGTTAGTGCCAAACACTATTGTTGTGATTTTCCCACAGTGCCCAACAAACAACAATTACCTTCTCTACTATCTGCCGAGACAAAGACAAAAACATTTCCTGAACCCATTGCCCAATAGAATCCATTTCAGTCAGCACCCAAGCCGGATCTAAAATACGCCAGCAAAGATGTGCAAGGCACAATTTGCAAACACATGAACTGAAGTTTCATTCTCCAATCCACAGAGGGTGCATAAAGGATTACATCGAACCTGTTTCACCATCAAAGCGTCCTTAGTAGGGAGACGCAATGAGCATAAAGTCCAAAAGAAACACTTAATCTTAGGGGCAAGTTTAGGTCCCATACGGTAGTCCATTCATACCCATTACCCGTAACACACATTTCAGTCAAGATGTGGTAGGCACTACGCACAGAATACAAACCATTTGTTTCCCCCTTCCAAAACAGAAAATCAGGAGTAGAGGTAATAGAGATAGGAACACTCAAAATACGAGCACAATCGTGTTGATTAAAAATACCATGCAACAGCTCGGTGTCCCAACAAGTAGTATTATGATGAAATAAAGATTTGACAAGAGTAGAGGACTCAAAACCAGGGTTGTGGGTAGATACATAAGGATTTGTATCATTTGGCAACCACGGATCCTCCCACACCCTCACATGTTTCCCATTCCCAATACCCCATCACACCCCCTCTCGTAACAGATTCTGAGTTTCACGGATACTCGACCAAACAAAAGAGGGATTGGACCCTGGCTTAGCATCAAGGAAAGAGCAGTTGGCAAAGTATCGATCCTTAAAAACTCGAGTGACCAACGCATCAGGTTTGTGCATAAAATTCCAGCCCTGCTTACCAAGCATTGCCATATTCATCTCCCTCACTAACCTAAACCCCATTCCACCCCCCCTCTTAGGTTTACATAAGTCAGCCCAAGAGCTCCACCGAATCCCCTTTCTCCCTCGCCCCTCACAACCCCACCAGAACGCATTCATAAGAGTCTCAATCTCAATGCACATAGTTTTAGGTAATAAAAACACATTCATAGCATAGTTCGAGATAGCTTGGAGAACAGTTTTGAGAAGAACCTCACGCCCAACCCGAGATAGAAACCGGTTACCCCAGTAAAGAATCCTGTTTCGAACCTTCTCCTGAATAAAACCTAAAATCTCTCTTTTACGTCGCCCCACAAAACCCGGCAGCCCCAAATAGCTCCTCCCACCCTGCTGTTCCGTAATCCCAAGGGATTCCAAAACAACATCCTTATCCTCCATCCCCACATTATTCCCAAAAACGATAGCTGTTTTCGCGAAATTCACTTGTTGCCCACTAGCCCGCCCATACTCCTTCAAAACCTCTCTAATAATCCCGGCTTCAAGATTGTTTGCCCTAAAAAAGAAAAGACAATCATCCGCGAAGAACAAATGAGAAATACGAGGAGCCCCCCGAGCCACTCTCACCCCTTGCAAACCACCCTCCATCTCCTGAACCCTTAGCATGGCACTGAGACTCTCTGCTACTAGGATAAACAAACATGGAGACAAAGGATCCCCTTGCCTTAACCCCCTAGTCGGAACAATAGACCCCCACTCTTTCCCTTCCACAAAAACTCGATACTGAACTGTAGAGATACACTCATGCATTAAGCTCACCCAGCTCTCACTGAAACCTAACTTAGTCATAACTCGTCCTAGAAACCCCCACTCCACCCGGTCATATGCCTTACTCATATCCACCTTTAGTGCCCCATAACCACCCCTATCCCCTTGAACACGGTTCATAGCATGATTTGACTCAAAAGCAAGAAGAACATTATCAATAATTGATCTCCCTGGAATAAAAGCACTTTATGCCGGAGAAACAATCAAATCTAACACCCCCCTCAGACGATTAGCTAAGACTTTCGCTAAGACACGATAGATGACATTACATAACGAAATAGGACGAAAATCAGACATCAAATCCTGGTGACTCTTTTTCGGAATCAAAATAATATGAGTTTCATTTAAAGACTCAGGCATATGACCAGTATGAAGAAAAAGTTTGCAGAAATTTACCACCTCCTCGCCCACCACATCCCAGTGCATTTGGAAGAAAGCTGGTGACAACCCATCCGGGCCTGGGGACTTGTCAGGGTGCATCCTAAATATTGCAGTTTTCACCTCCTCTGCCAAAACCTCCTTCACCAGCATTGAATTCTGGTCCTCCGAAACTTGTATGGTTAAACAGTCAAGCACCGACCGATCATCCCCTGCCTCTGTAGAAAACAGATTTTGGAAATAATCGACCATAATGTCAGCCTTCCCCCTCTCATCCCTTATGAGCACCCCAGCAGCATTTCTGAGCCCATCAATCTGGTTCCTCCTCCTCCGGCTATTGACAGAGGAATGAAAAAATTTGCTATTACAGTCACCCCCAGAGTACCACAACTCTTTGGCCCTTTGACGCCATCTATCACTTTGATTTTGCACAAGAGCCATATACTTTCGCTGGGCATCCCCAAACTCCCTCACACTCCTCCCATCACCCGCACTTCTGAGCTCTCCCATCCTCTGCTTACACTTCCTAATTTCAGCACTTTCGCCCACGTTTTGCCTCCTCCCCCACTGCCATACCTCTCTACTGCATCTGTCAATCCTCTCCCCAATCGAAGCAGAACCATCACGGTACCACGCCGACACCACCGTGTCCCTACACTCCTGAAGTTTCCCCATGAATTCTCATAACGGGGTCTACGAACTACACTCCTTCTCCCTGCCCAATTCGTACTCAATTTTAGAGGTAAATGGTCACTACTAGAGCCTTTAACCGACCAAGCTCTGGCCCTTGGGAAAGTATCTCGCCAATTCCCAAACACCAGAACTCGATCAAGCTTCTCCCTCACCCAATTCACCGTTCCCCGACCCCTTTCCCATGTAAATTGACACCCCTCAAACCAAAATCAGACAAACCACTCTCTCTCACAGCCTCACAAAAACCCCTCCTCAACCATTCAGGATGAGGAACCCTCCCTTCTTTCTCTGAAGCCGCCATTATATCGTTAAAGTCCCCCATGAGAACCCAAGGTAGAGAATTAATTGAAGATAAATACCTCAAGAGCTCCCACGAGTGCCGCCGATTATGCCTCTCTGGACTACCATAGTACCCCGTAAACCTCCATCTCGGACGCCCCGGAGCCGAGACCATCGTATCTATGTAATAATTCGAATAACCTTTCACCTCAACATCGAGACCCCCATTCCATAAGAGAGCGAGACCTCCACTTCGCCCCACCGGTTCAACGGTAAAACAATTATCATATCGCAAACGAACCCGAACACTTTCTATCCGTCTAGCATTACTTAAAGTTTCACAAAGAAATAAAACATCAGGCCTGTTTTGACTAATCAGGCCCAACAAAACATGAACTGTCAATGGGTTTCCAAGCCCACGACAGTTCCAACTAAAGCAATTCATTGAGCGCAGTGGCCCTGATCCTCAGAGCCTACCTCCTTAGCAAAAGTTGGATTATTTGAATCAACAGACATTGTGCTAATCCAATCACCCTTTGTACCCGGCCCATTAAAGTCACTTATCTCACTCTCCCTACGCTTCCTCTTCTACTCTACATAAACCACTCCTTCCCCCTCATAAGTATCATTTAAAGCCCCTCCCTTATTCTTCTCTGTCTCCAGCCTACTCTCCCCATTATCTCCCTTCCCTAACGGCTTATTAATGATAGGATTAATCATTGAATTACCCTCATTAATGACCGTTACATTTCCAGAACCCCCAGCACTCCCCGCCGCTGCGACCGTTTCCGGCTCCTCCAACACCAGCCATTTGTTTATCGTCGGCACCACAGCTTTCCAGCCCCCAGCCCGCAGCCATGCTCCGTACGACAAACTCTTCCCCTCCATTGGATCATCAAACGCGTTTGGACAAAACTTTTCAGCATGGCCGATCACCCCGCTATAGAAACAGAATGACGGTAGCCTCTCATACCTGAGATCAACCCAAAACCACTCCCCACCAGGTTTCTTCATCTGCATTCGAGCTTTCAAAGGCTTAGAAACATCAATACGTGTTCGCACACGCATAAAAGAACTAGGATTCGATCCAAAATTTCTCTCGTCCGCCTTATCAAACACCCCCACGTAATTCCCTATAACCTTCGCGACCCTCTTTGACATGAAACCAACCGGAAAATTATGAACTTGAATCCAAAACGCCACAACATCTAAAGGAACCGCCAACGGATCCTCGCCCTCCGTTAGCCGGCGAAGCAAAACCAGATTTTGATCAAAGGTCCAAAGACCATCATTTACCACTCTCGAAATATCACGCTCATGATAAAACAGAAACAAGAAATGGTTGTTCCCCAGATCACGTACCATCACACCCTTGCTAGGTTTCCAAGCCGTAGCCATAACATCTCTAAAAACTACTAACTTTATTTGCCGCTCAGTAACAACCCTACCAACCAGCAGGAATCGATAATCCAACGGTTGTTGTGGAATGACAACGTCGTCGTCCTCTAGAATCACTCCCTCATCATCATCAACAATGGATAAAGCCTCACAAGCATCTGCCAACATACTTGGGCCACCCTTCTCCATTGCGTAACGCTTCTGACGAGAAAAAACCTAAAATAAAATGCCCAAGAACACTCACAAGGAGAGGAAAAAGCACTCACAAAGGAGAGAGGAAAAGGTAATTTGTATATGTCTATTACTTTGTAAAATAGCCGTGGAATAAGCTAGGGATTATGCATGTTATATATTGAATTTTCAAAATAGATAAGATGATTACGAATTGTGTTCCAAATGCTCTAGTGTGGGGTGATGTTGTGAAATGATTCTTGCTTATTGCCGGTCGGGATAAGTAGGGAGATTGAGAGAATGGTTGTAGCAAGAAATTGTGCCTCTACGTAGTCTTACTCATCCACATTCCCGCCCTAAGTTCGGAAGAAGTTGTAGACAATGTGTTTGACAAAATGCCCTAGCCGAATGAGGACTTAGGAGTCCCAAGTTTGATGCAACTTGGTGATTGTGCCTTGAACTTGCTTGAGTGAAGCATGGTTTGCATTCGATCTAATCTACCTTAGCCTACCATATGCATAAGACCTAGTGAAAAGGCTCCAACTCCCTATTCTAATTGATTAATTGATCTTTTGCTTTTAGTAGTTGTTACTTTTGAAATCAATGTTATTCGATTTTAATAATAATAATAATAATAATATTATTATTATTATTATTATTATTATTATTATTATGAAAACTAGCTTTAAAAAAAAGAGGGGGAAGAGAGATGAAAATTGAAAAATAAAGAACCTAGAAAATATCTTCAGACTAAAAAATTAGGAAGACATTTTCTGCCAAATTGGACATTTTTTTTCTTGGCAAAAACTTGTGTGAGACCGTCTCACCATGAGACGGGTCGGGTCGGGTCGGGTCAATATGCAAATATAACACTTATATGCACAAATGCCATACTTATATGCTCAAATGTAATACTAATCAGGAATAAAATTTTTGTTACTTATTAGGGTAAATGTAATACTTTTAAGAGAAAATACAATACTTTTACATTTCGATCTAAAAGTATTACATTTTTCCTCAAAAGTATTATATTTGCCCTTATAAGTGAGAGGCACTTGTCAACATTACTTATTATGAAAAATGTATTACTTTTTCTCTTATAAGTAACAAAAATTGTATTTTTGATTAGTGTTATATTTGAGCATATAAGTGTGAGATTTGCACATATAAGTATGACATTTGCATGGTGCTTTGACCCGACCCGACCCGTCTCACGAATAAGGATCCGTGAGACGGTCTCACACAAGTGTGACCCTTTTTTCTTTGACTTCATTTTTCTTGAGTACCCAAAAAATTAGGAAGACATTTTCTGCCAAATGGATCCTTAATTTTAAATGTAAATATATTATCTAAACAGCTAAAACAGTACTGTTGTTAATTTATTTACTATGGTAGTTTTGATTTCTTGCGGTTGCTTTTACTTTCGAACAATTCCAAAAGCGACAAAACAACATAAAAATGAACTGTCTTGACCTTATTCTTCTAATTATTAAACTATTTGTACATATTGTGTTCCTTTTATTATTTAAACTGAAATTACATTTTAAATTTTATATTTATTATTAAAAAAAAAAACTAATAATGTAGTACAGCCACAACTCAGTTTATAACATCATCCTTCGTCTCTAGCTGCCAGGCATCCCCTCTCCTCACCGTCCAATCATAATAAGCCACCACCGACCTCTGACGTGTTCTCTCCAATTTTCTATTCCGTGTAATTTCACTTGGACCCTTGAAATTTATAATACTACATATAAGTCCTCTTTAGTTAAAATATTACGCACATAGACCCCCTCAAGCAGCACCAAACCAATGCCATTTTTTTCGCAATTTACCTTTATTTTAACATTTCTTTTCTAAGAAGAAATTAAAAATCTATTTTTATAGTTACAATAGTTTATATTATAGTTTAAATAT
>CM008339.1:32780525-32791671 GCA_002525835.2 Ipomoea batatas
GTACTGTAGTGTTTGACAGCTTCCCCCGATGTGTATATATATCGCATGACCGTGAAATCCGGTAGAGCTTAGTATTTCAAAACACGAGTACATTACTCCAATTTGTTTACGGATATTTTGAACCAATATGGATGTATTTGTAGATTTTACAGTAGAAAATAGTTTGAACACCCTTCGTTACTATGCAATAACCGTTGGTAGGAGAAAAATTGTATATGCAATTATATCGTGTAGAGGATCAAATGAATATTTATGTTATCCAGCGCAGGGGTGGGTTATTTATTTACAAATGCTATGCTTAAATCCGCCAGAAGCAACATTATTTGCAAACAAGATAGATGCCCAACAATACACTACGGTCATCTTACAACGTCTACAACACATTAATTATCCTTCACGTAAGTGTTTTTGTATTTGTTACTATTTTGTTTAGATCCTATCATGTATAACTAGGTAACTACCAATGTTACAGTGTTACCATCTTTTATGTTGTTGTTGATATTTTTTTTAATTCATTTAAATAGCGTGTAGCAATCAAATACATTTGCCGGATATATTTGAATGCACCCTTACATGGTTCGCTATTCAAATTGACCTGAATCTGGTAATTATCTTAACAGTCTAAGTTTAGTATGTTATATATTTAAATTGTATAATAATTATTTATTATACTATTTTAGGATATGATAATTCCAAATTGTATATCATCTAATGCAACATCTGACTGCTAAAGCAATTTTGTGGCACTACGCGGTCGCAATTGAAGTTTCCGTCGAAAATATGCACTTTACAGATGGAATATTCGATTTCATGGTTGAAAATCATTTATTCCCCGGAGACATTGTGCTATTTCGACATATAGGTTTTTTCACTTTTGAAACTTTCTTCTACAAGGGCCACTCCTACACACCGCGTAGAAAATTTAATCAATATGGGGAAAAAATAAGTCCACGTCGATTTGAATTAGGTACCGTAACAATTTTATTTATTTAAATTATATGTTAAAGTTTGAAATTAATACATTAAATTTAATTTGTTTACACATTAGAACAAATTATGGTGACGACAAGATCTGCAATACCACCAATATTTCAGTTTGCAGAACTGGAGCAATGTTGTTCGTTGTATAAAAATTTTGGTCGACTTGGAGCAGTAAGATGCATAAAATAATTGTTAAGTGTTACGACCGCTGTAGTTATTTATTAACAAGTTCTTCCTAAAATGCAGCATGACCGGTTGTGTGCTTTTGTCAGCGACTCTAATGTTGAAGAGGGTCCACTCGAGTTCATAGTTGGAGATAAAAAGCTACAACTCCACTTTGATGAAGCATTCTACATAGAGTAGTGGGAACAAATAATTGATCATTATGACATTAATGCGGGTGATGATGTTGTATGCTTCAATATAAAGGATAACGTCATCGTAATGCTAGTTATTGGTCATTGTAATGTTGAGAATATTTATCCGTGGTCAACTACATATACTATCCATGATAATATTTACGGCGAAATTAGTTTCTTAAATATAAGAGATTGATATATTTAATATAAAAGATTTCATATTCGGTTTATAATGTAATACGTGTAGTAGTTTGATACATGTATACATATTTAATGCTCGTTTCGGTATTAGCTAAATATTTACTGGTTTGTACTTTGTATGCCCGGAATTTCCTTTAATTCTTGTGTAGTTTATTTAAAACAATAAAGAAATTAAACAAAAAATTGTACTAACTTGATATGACGTAGAAGAACGCATGTGGCATATGCGTTCATCTGTCTACCAGAAGAATACAAATTCCAGTTGCGTTCATATCTGTTTGGACCGGAAGAACTAAATTGACAGTTGCGTTTTAGTGGTGTCATTTGCCTATAAACAGTTCTGGCCTGGTTACAGCACAAACAAAATGTATGACGCAAACAAAATATATGCATTGTTGATATGGTAGCATCACTTCCTAAGAACTTACAAGTTATTCCAAAGTTTCTATACATATTCCTGCCCGCTATGTGTAAAAAAAACAGTAAGAATATATAGATTTATATGAGTATGTTAGTCTGCGTTATATATTTTGCAGAGTGCTTATTTATTTTGACTTGAATTCAGAATATCTTTTCATATTGCAGATACAAATTATGGAGGGCAATATCAACAAGTTGAATTTCAATTAAAGCTCGCAAATCGTCTCCGAATTCCAATTAAAGCTCGCAACATATATTTATTTTTTTAAATAAATATATGTTACGAGATTATGAAAAAAATAATAGTAATTTCGCCCAATTACAGGTTTAAACGTGCGAAATTATATTGTAAAACACGCTAGAGGTGTGATAGTTTGTTTTTAATAAGTCTGCAAACTATCAATGTAATACTTATTTTATATCAGACAAGCTCATGATGTAACTGTATATATGAAAGTTAATAAATCATTTATTCTTTCAATTTTATATTTTTTTGCAATAACTACTACTATGTTTTTTGTAATTTTAAGTTTTGAAGTTTATTAAAATATATATACAAATTACCGGTAAGAATAAAAATGCTTGTTATATAAACTTTCATCTACTTAATACAATTACAACAGTAGAATCTAAATCATGTGACGCAAAAGTGCAAAACTCATATTTGAACTACATCATGTGACTCAAAACTTATAACTCTTTAGTAATGGATGTAGATATATGAACTGCATTCTTAGAAAATGATCCAGACCTTTTCAAAAAAAAATTCAAAAAACAAATCCCGGCCCGCAACTCGAAGTGAAGATGTTTGTCAGAATTTTTTGAGAACAGTAGTGTTCAATTGGAGGTTGCGTTTTACTCATACACTGAAGTTTTACTCATAAATTCAAGTGTTTGTCTACATGACATGATTAAACGTTTTACTAGTAAAGTATTACCTTTTGATTGATTTTTTTTTTCTTCTTGTGCTTCAATTTAAATGAAAGGTTTTGTCAGTCTCTCATAATAGGCTAATTTCTTTCCAAATTATAATTCAAAAACATGTACTAATAGTATTTATTTATTAAAAGCAAAGAAGGATGGCAGCAGATTTTTGAAGAAAAAAGCCCATGAGCTTTGTTCAATTTAATTACCTTGTGCAGATCAACTACTCCTTTTCTTCAGATTCTCGTCACTGTTAATTGATACTGTTCATTTGGGCGGCAATTTTTCCCCAAATAGGCATTGTCCATATGGTAGCAATTTTTCATACTGTTTGTAAAATGTTTATTCCCACAAAAAGATAGAACGCATGTGCCAGATGCATTCATGTGGACAAGAAAAATGCAATTGCAAGCTGCGTTTTACTGATAAAGTGGCGCAACCCCCGCCACATTGACAAGACTCACCATCACTTTGCAGTAGAACACATGTGACTCACCACTTTGCAGTAGAACACATGTGACTCACCACCACTTTGCAGTAGAACACATTTGACAGATGCGTTCATCTGTGCGCCAGAGCAACCCATTTGGTAGTTGCGTTGTACTGGTAAAGTGTTTGTGTATCCACTTTACAGTAAAATGGAAGTTGCGTGTTGCCTGCGAGCTCTATAAATAGTTCTAGTTAGACTAGTTAGTTACAATACAAAGAAAATATATGCAATAACATCACTTCGTTAAAACAGACATTATCAAAAGTTTTTACATATTTTACGGTCAGCAATGGGAAAAAGGAAGAAAAAACGGTGAGGATTTATAATACGATGAGTATGTTAGTTTGCGTTAAATATTTGGAGAGTGTTTATTTATATTCTCGAAATTCTAAATATTTTTTTTGTTGCAGATACAAATTATGTAAGACAATATCGACGAATTGAATTTCAATTATGGCTCGCAATTTGACTCTGTAGACCAATTAAAACTCGCGGCATATTTTTATTTCTTTAAATAAACATATGTTGCGAGATTATTAAAAAAATAATAGTAATGTATTTGGATAGAAAAAATGATCATCTCTTTGGCAGAGATGATCATTTTCTTTCATTAAATATATATTAATTCGTCCTATTACAAGTTTAACTGGACAATATAATACAGATTTAATAAAATTTGTTGCTAATTAGCCTGCCCGACAACATTGTAATACGTACTTCATATCAAGCGAAGCCCATGATGTAACTGTATATATCAAAATCAATGAATTATTTATACTTTCCGTTTTAAGAATTTTTTGTAGTATCTACTACTTTCTTGTTTGTATTTAAAAATTTTAGTTTGTAAACTTGCTTTCTTAATTTTTATGTTGGGAAAAATAACACGATTGTAACACAAATAGTACTGATGACAACATAATCTTACTATTTCAATAATAGAAAAAAAAACCAAAAAAATAAAATAAAATATGACGTGACCGCGCACTGTTGCGCTGTCACGTCACATTGTAGGGGACTGACAATATCAGTCTCCTTAATGGGACTGACCAACTAGTCAATCCCTTTTAAAATTATGGGAACTCCCCATCCATCAGTCCGTAGCAGTTTAAACTGCTACGGACTGATCCAAATGCCTTAAACAAGCATTTCAACAGTATAATGATACATATACACATTTCGTTCATCATCTGGGTATAAATATGTTATGTTCCATACAAATTAGAAACATGTCATATTTTGAAGGACCACCAAAAGTTGTCTAGTGTTTTGTTAACTTATATATTTTCTAACAAATTATGAGTCGGAGTTATTTACATCCGGGGCCTATCGATTCGAGTTTATTAACTTATCAAGTGCATCATCGATCAGAATCGGTTTGGGCCAACGTAGGGTTCAATAGTCTTTTGAATTGTGCACATTATGATAGTGCTGCTTATAGAGTCGTTGTTATTGATAACTGTATTGAACATTTGTTATGTCAATCGGGATTTTATGCTGTAACATGATTGGGTTACATGAAACTCGACCATCACCTAATAACCGCCCTCGTTGAGCATTGGAGACCGGAGGTACACGCTTTTCATTTACCGTTCGGTGAGGTTACAATTACATTACAAGATGTAGAAGTCTTGTTGGGTTTAAAAGTTGATGGTCAGCCAGTAATTGGCAAAATGGACCAAAGTATCGTAACCTGGTTTGCACAAATACAAACTCTTTTAGGATTTACTCCTACTGCAAATGATTTCAATAGTACTACTATCAAAATTTCTTCGTTAGACAGACACGTTGCTACATTCCAAGTTGAAGCGGCAACTGACGAACAATGCGAACAGTACGTGCGCAGAATAATTTTTTTTTATTTATGGGCGGTTTGTTATTTCCCGAAACCACTAGAAATAAAATCAAATTATGTTTATTAGATTTTTTAGGGGATTTGTCTGTAGCGGGACAATATAGCTGGTGCTCGGCTGTGTTGTCCTTTTTGTATAGGTCTTTGTGTAGGGCGGCACACTACGAAAGTTCTATTGTTGGTGGTTGTTTAATTTTGTTACAACTGTGGGCATGGGAGCGATTGCCATGTACGCGTCCATCAGGCGTGCTCCCGTTTAACAATGGTGATGCCCCTTACGGTGCAAGGTATTTTTCCGCATATGCAATATATTTAATCTAATTGCATTCGTCTTTGGTGATGTATTTTTTAAATTTGCATGTAGGTGTCACGGTAGATACTCATGGCCTTCAACATCTAATCATACGTATACCACCTATCGCAATGAATTGGATCGATGTCAAGTGGAAAATGTATGTTTCGTACAAATGGAATAGAACGCAAATGTTAATTGCGTTCTACAAATTAAAGATTTCGTGCATACAAAGAAAACGCAGCTTCCTATTGCGTTTTTCTATTGTTTATTTTTTCTACCTAACACAAAATTTTACTAACGCAGTTTGTATGGATGCCGTACAACATTGAGACACTGCCACAGTGCTGTCGAGAAGGGCAACATATTTGGACAGCCCGTGTGCCTTTGCTATATTTTTTTGCCGTTGAGTAGCACTATCTGGACAGGGTGTGTCGACAATTTGGTGGATACCAAGAGATCCCACCAAATGTCGAGTACGATCAACAACTGCATAAATTTGATGGTCACCAAAGGAGTGAACAATGGGATATATTTCATAATCAGTACGTACTAATGTGGGAACAACGTGCGGAGCGCTTAACTATCATTGCACCACATGCACTCTTGGGTCCAACTGCAAGTCCACTCTACGATCATTGGTTCTACCGATACGGTCGCAGGTTAATTGGAAATCCGGATCATCATCAGCTCGAAGGGTATTTGCAAACGGCCCCTTCATACATTGCAACGGTGAATGTCATTAGCTTTTAACTACAACCAAAATAAGAATTAAATATCTCTACTAACTACAACATATTTTATACGTGATTTACACTTTCAAATTTTTAGGTTGAAGCTTTAAGGCATATTAGCATTGCTGGCGACATGGTGGAGGAGCGTGGAGAAAGCAATGATTACACGAATGTGATGCAAAACATTGCTAGAGATGAACTTGTTAGGTTAAGGTACGGGTATGTTTTGGATTTTCCCAGAAACGACCAGGAATTTATGTACGAGCCTATACCACAAGTTCGCGATCCGGATCGACGTAGAGATGTAAACCGACGAGGTCGCCCCCCCGCAAGGGGGTCATAGACGACGTCATGTTCCGCCTAGGGAGGTTGAAGAAAACGTCGATCTAGAGGATAACATTGATCACATTGAAAATCAACACGGTGGAGATGACGACATAGGTGACAAAAATACAATGGGAGACGCAACGCAAAACGATTTTTCACAAGCACTAGGTGCTCTAATACCATATGTCCCCCAATTCGGTGATTGTGATCCTGGATCGTCATCACAGGTTCCACATGCCAGTCCCTACAATATCTTTGACCACGACACGTCATCACAAATTTCACATGGCACTCCTTACAATATTTTTGAGGCGGGTTCGTCATCACATGTTCCTCCCCAACATGATAGGCGACCAGTACGTTCTCCCTCACATGTAATGCCAAACGATCCATTTCCGCATGTGATTCAACAGTGGTATACTGATGAAGACCAGGATGGTACGCAGAATTCACAAGTGGTGAATCCCACCCAAATTAATACAACTATTAATGTCCAATATCAGCGTCGTTATCCCGGTAGAAATCGGAGAAGACCACCATGTGGAACGTAATGTATAATTAAAAATGTTGTCTATATTTTATTACCATGTGCAATATGGCCAGGGTTATTGTGAAACTCCGTCTCAAAATATTAATATTCTCAGTATAACTTGGTTATTTCGTCTGCATAAATATAGCAATATACATGTAAAAATCCCAAAGTAAAAACCGGCCACTATAATTACAATCTTCACTTTAAAAAAAAAATTGAAGCAAAAATTGAAGTAAAAACCAGCTAAGGCTGCCAAACGTGGCAGCCTTGGCAAGGTTGTCAAAAAATGTGACAGCCTGCAAGGCTGTTACAAAAGTGACAGCCAGAGAAGGCTGTCCGTCACGGGCGTGACTCGGCCATTGGCAGTCACGCCCTTTGTTGGGGGTAATCCTTTCGCATTTATATATTGGGAACTCTCTCCCTAATATCTCCATTGTTTATTTTGTAGGACATCATGAATTCAAAGGAGCCAGAGGGGAAGATCACACCAAAACGCACGTCAAGGAGATTGGCTGAAATAACAAGGCAAGAAATGCTAAGGGCCAGACGTGCTGCAAATGGAGGTCACGAAGTTTGAGACACTCCTAGTGATCCTCTCATCCTCATTTATGAAGATGAAGAGATGGAACTGGCCAAGCCTGCTGAGAAAAGCTTGAATGAGCATCCTGACTCACTCAATACGGGAGATGGCTTTCCTCCACGAGAATTCATCTACTTCACTACTTCTGATTCTGACCTATCAAGTCAAGCCAGTCAAGCCTCATCAAGCTACAGCAAATCCAAGTCCAGCACCGCCTTCTCCACCAACAGGAAGAAGTAGAATTTTGGAATAATTAAACACCCTAAAATTTTGTAATCCATTTTGAAAATCATTGTCTGGCGAAGAAAGCACCCTAATTTTTTTATATGAATTTTTGTCTGTGATGTTTAAAATTCGAAAAAAAAGGTAGCCCCTCAAAATTATTAAAAGCATAATATAACTGCAAGATATGGTACATTACTGACTAAAAATAATAATTCTTAGAAAAATAGCCCATGAAAACATAAAAGCAACTACATATAAGTATTATTGTCTATTCAGACGCGGACAACGCCTAAGATCATGATTTGCTGAACGACAATTTCCGCATCGACGATTATTTAGGTCCATTTCATTAGGAATTCTAGTCATTTGGCGTCTCCCGGGTCGATGGACAACGGCTGGCACTTCCAGAGTCAACAACTTTTACGTTGGTGGTGGCCAATATGCTTCTTCAACAAGAGGCATGATAATCCTTTCAAAAGACATAATATAGTTCGAAAGTGAAAATTTTTCCGGGACCATGCAATCTGCAACTCTCCCAATGTAATGGCATGCCGCATGGGCGTGAACGCATGGCAAACCATCAACAGACCACTTGCCGCAATTACAAACGCGTTCGTTTATGTTAATACCAACATATATTGGCCTTCCGGAAGCATTTACCACTCCCTCAATTGTAACAGAATAAATACCCTACACATCATCATGACGCTTAACACGTGCTTGGTATTTGTAAGAACGGGTAGACAATATTTGAATCCGTTAATTGCGGGTTTAAATGCCCAAAACACGTACTTAAATTGATACTCGTTGGGAGTACCACTTGGGTTGGCAACAATATCAATAACAGTGCCGGGGTTTGTTTGCTGTAAAGCTAGTAACATCTGCGGATAGGACTCCTCCCAATTCCCATACAATGTTTCCAAAGCGTGCACTCTGCCATACCAAGCCTTTTTGTAATCAACATCAACACCCCATTTGGCCTTTACATCTTGTTGGACATACTTGATTTTGTACTTCGGATCCTCTTCAATTTTTGGCAAAATTAAATCCGCAATGAGCTGACTAGTAAGGATGTAGTCTTCCCCGCCTTCACTGTAATCCACATGACAGCTGTGCTTATCATTAAACTTTTGAACAATCCAGGAGTGCCCTACAATTGGAACTTCACTCGCAGTAATCATCCACGCACACTGATCAGGATACAAACATGTGGCCTTCTAATATTTTCCTTGCTTAAACAAGGTCTTGAAATGTCGGTGCTGAGCAAGGTTGTGATGTGCTACCAATTTCTTTAATTCTTGGTAACTTTCAAAAACCATTCCAACTTGATTGGACGAACTATGAGAATGTATAGTTTGTCCGTACTCATCAACATCATCATACCATTCCGACGTATCTGAGCGATGGCCATATGACGTAAATTGAGATGTTGTCGATGACGAAGCATGTGCAACCGGTGGGACATATTCTTCGGAATCATCTAAACCATTCCAATAATCAACCCCTTCACCGCTTCCGCTACTATCACTACCATCAGATTCAAAATCAGTGTCGCCCAATTGAAGAGCCTCCATTTCATGAACCATGGAAGGGAGCTCAGCATGTGCGTTGCGTCGAGAAGGACCACCAACCTGATTACCAAAATTAATAGGGGTGTGTTCCGCTCTCCTAATACCGTGACCAATGCTAACATTCGTAGTCGGATTGGTCAGTTGTCTTCTAACACAAATTAATAAAGAACCGTACAATATCATGGCACTTACAAAAAATGACCAACTTTGATTGTTCGTGATGGGAATTGGGAAAATAGCACCACCCTGTTCGGATTGATTTTGGTGATTCTTTCCCCACAGTGAAATATCTTCTAAATGTCCGACTTGTAAATAATTTTTTTATCTCTGTCAACAACTGTTCAAATGAACATTCTCTTGACAAAAATAAAACATTTTGCGGCGCTATATTAAAATCAACATTTGCACTTGAATCATTAAATGACAAACAACATATGAGTGCCACAATTTGATATCCTACAATAAAAAAAAATTGTAATTCGGTATTCTGAAATAATAAAAATTTTCATTACAAAATTACTAAACTCATAATTAAATTCGTACCTGACATGTTATTTGATCTAACTCTTTCTACGAAGTAAATTACTACAACATATCAGAAGCAATGAAATATATCAATATTTATAACAATAGTAAATATAAAAAACAAAAAAAAATCAAGCTTATTTGTTACCTTTTTAAATCTCCAACACTTCAACGATCCGGAACACAATATTCTCACAAACAATGCAACAACAACTCATTTACATAAATTTTCAAACCAAACCATAACAACTCCATATTACATGTCTTGTACCTAGTTCGGTGGTTGAGAGCCAATAGTCAATGGTGGGGAAATGAAGCATAATCTCAGTCTGGTTACATATTTTTTAAATAGTAGAACGCAACTCCCACGCGCATTCTACTGCGAAAAGCCAAATTTTGCCTCTGAATCTTAAATTTTGTCATTATTCTGTAGGAATCCTAGATTACGTACGCAATAGGACTCTTTCATTTTAAATAGTAGAATGCAACTCCTTGTTGGGCGTCGGCAAGGTTGGCCGAGTTCAGCCCCTGCTCGATTCGAGACGTGGCGCTGTGGCTTACCATGGAGGGATGTGGTTAAATGGTATTAGTCCACCTACCTATCACCAATTGGTTTTAGGAAGGATATGGCAACCAGTTAGCCAAAGAACTCTGTGGTTAAGCGTGCTTGACTTCCGACAGTCACGGGATGGGTGACCCCCTGGGAAGTAAGCATAGTGCAGCGTTGAGATTCATCAATTGGTATCAAAGTCGAGGTCACGGGTTCGAATCGATGGCGAGGCGAAAGCCGAGTCCAATCCCAGGTGGGATGTGGGCGTAGGTCGTGCCAAGTCCAAGTCTCAAGAGGGGATTGTTGGGCACGTAGGCTAAGGACCGAGTCAGGCATGCTGCATAGCTGGGCTTGGTGATCAAAGGTTGATGCAGGTACTGGGAGGGGCGCTGTGGCTTACCATGGAGGGATGTGGTTAAATGGTATTAGTCCACCTACCTATCACCAATTGGTTTTAGGAAGGATATGGCAACCAGTTAGCCAAAGAACTCTGTGGTCAAGCGTGCTTGACTTCCGGCAGTCACGGATGGGTGACCCCCTGGGAAGTAAGCATAGTGCAGCGCTGAGATCCATCACTCCCACATGC
>CM008339.1:32833978-32845290 GCA_002525835.2 Ipomoea batatas
TTGCCATTGCTTCCTGAAGAGAAACTACCATCCTAGCAAACGAGTTAAAGATTAGGATTTGTCCAGTGTTTTGCAAATGAGCAAACATACTATTCCTAAATATATATTGAGCTTTCAATTACATATTCAGAAGACCAATCAAAGAAACTATCAACTAAACTCATGCAACATAATATACCAAGAAATATATATTTTAGTGATAGATAAAATTTGATTAACAGTTTTGATAAATGGTGGTTAAGATTGGAGGATCATTGAAAAAGAAAAACATATGAAGTATATGCCTACTTTTCCCTCAAAGCAAACAGGTTGTAAGAAATCCTTCAATTAAAACCATGAGAGGCTTCTCTGATTTACAATTAAATAAATATTAAGATATAAATAACTATAATTTAAAACAAAATTAACTTCCTTCATAAATGTTCATACAAACATTAAAAAAAATATATTAAATCTAAATTCTTAAATGCATATAGAAATATTAAATAAATCCAAAGTCTTAAGTGTTGAACAGGCATTACTTCCAAAACCCACACACACACTACACCACCAACAGACCAACACACTCATCTTAAAAACCCAATTGACATGGGTCAGGTAACGAGGGTGATGGTGGTACACGCAAGTAAAATGGAAATAGTGATTCTACCTGAACAGAAAAACTTACTCCAACTTATGATCTGATTTCTTCTGTGTTGGTGTGTACTTAAAAATAATGAACTTGTGCATGAAAAAGAAAAGGCAAATACACAGTAGGCAATTTAGTTGTAAATATGAACTAATAAGAAATCACTATAGTAACTTACTTGCTCCAAAACCTGCCGCTTCACTATGGAAATCCCCATCTCCCCATTGAGCACAGATGCAAAGGGAATGAGAAGCACGACAGTTAGGCTCCTATGCTGATAAGCACAAAGATACATTCTTTCCTCTGTCTGCTTAAGCCAAACAGTTGGGCTGGCAGGATTTAAGCTACCAACCTCTGCACCCCAAAGATCAGTAACAAGAAAACCATCTTTCCCTTTTGACCACTTGTCTAGCTGTAACGGCCTCACAACATGATAACTTCGTATGCCAACAGGAGAACTGTCATGCAAGGCATTATATTGATCAAGTATTGAGGAAGAGCCTCCCAACAAAGAACCTCCAGAAGTATTAGATGAAGTATTTCCTTTACGTAAATAAGACAAGGAGCTCTGTCCAGAGGACAAAGCACGTGGAGTCAACCTCATGACAGCATAGGTAAATATATTTATTAAGTCATCCTGCAGAAGAGAAATCGATAAAAGAGCTCTCAGCAAGAGGCACTTAACTCTTCAATAGTCATAATTTATAACAGGAAACAAAATAGAATGTGTATGCATATATGATTATATGTAGATACATGTATCTATTAAGATATGCCTATCACTTGTATTTTTTAATTTTGAATAGCCATCTGGCCTATCTGCTGATACTAAAAGCACTGAACCTGGGGCAGAAAAATGTGCAGGTATACGTAGAGAGAGAAGAAACCATACATTAGAAAGTGTTGTTGACACCAGCAGGTCCTGAAACATGATTAATGAATAGCACTGCGTGTTCTCAGCACAAGATTCCAACACTCTGACCAGTGACTGCCAAAGCCATATGTAACATAAATTCATTAAAAGAAGAAAGAGTAACGTTATCTAACTTTATGGTCTCCTAAACAATTTTGTTTACATTAGAAAACAAAAGTAATGAGCAGCATTTAACAGTTCTTTCTTTCAATTTGCAATAACATATCCTAAATTACAATATTTCTCCATGGAAGAAGGATCCTTAAAGTTGCATGTCTCAACTAAGTGTTAACCTTTGTCTAACACGGGACATGTTAGAACAATAAAGGACAATCCCTGTTTCCACAGAGTCAATTTGCATACAAACATCAGATACTTCAAACCATACACGCTTTGAAGATATCAAGGCCATCAACACATGCCCCTGCCGCATCTAGAAATCGTGTGAATAAGGCGCCAAGAAGACAGTGCACAACACTCAACAGTTCATTATGGCATTCAATGGTGAATTAAAGATCATGCAATTTTGATATAAATTTTTGTTAAAGAAAGGAAGACCGACGATGGCTACATGAGAAACAGGAAATAGATTCCGCTTATTCTTTTTAGCTAATGGTCAGAGGAATTTAACCAGAACTTTTTTTTATGTTTCTAAAGAATTCTAACCAAAAAGGAGCCCCCAAATAACAATGAACTCTGACCCAATTTATTGAATGGAAATATACACAGAAGAAGAAACCTCTCTGATAATTGATAGAATTGAATTCACCTGCAAAATTATATCACCCATTTATCCTATTACCCATGAAAGCCCAATTATGTTAATGCATTTGAAAAAGAAACAAGGGAAAACCTGAACTTCAAGAGCTGCCTCCCTCCCAATAGTCAACATCTGCACTGTTCCACGTTCCTTCAATGAATCACGAAAATTTGGCAACTGAAGCCTCTTCCCAACAAGAAAATCTGCCTCGAGGAAAAAAAACAGGTAAAATGTGCTACAGCTTAAGATTGTGCAATAGCAAAAATTGAAAGGATATCATTTGATCCAGATACTGCAGCATTACCCCAGCAGCAAAAATCCAATGTAGCACGTTTTTGAAAAGCTGACAATTAGTGACTTAACAATGAAATATTTCAAACTAGAAAATCCTTAATAAGAAAACAGAATTCACAAAATTTTAAAATGAAAAGAATGATGCTAACCATTTAAATAATCCATGAGGAAGTAATACAAGTGGGTCCTGATAAGTCCTCCGCTTGGTTCTTTATCCAGCAATGCTCTTACAGACCCATGAAACATCACAAAAAGGGAGTGAACTTCACAAAGAACTCTCCGTAGTCCATCAATTCGCCAAATAGTTTCTGAATCTTTACTTTTCTCAACCACCTAATCAGGAAATGGTATATTACAAAAACATAAACAAGCCACGGTGCAAAAAATTAAACAATATTGTCTTCCACTATGAAACTGTAGAAAATGAATTGCAAAATTTACAGATTTACTCCCTGTGCATTTTACACCAACTAAACTTGACAGGTTACACTAACAAAACAAAAGCTAGTCAGAGAACAAAAATGCATATAATAATTCATTATGAAAATATGATAATGAATTGAATTTTGAACCACCAAAATTTGATGTGGGTGCATAAGAAATAAAATGACACGGTATATTTGAAATAACATATTTTGCACTTTGGTTCAATTTTTCCTTATAGAGAAAGATGTTCTCCCAACATGGAGCATCAACCCGGCTTAACTATAATTGCATATATATTCTAAAGAAACACATTGGATAAAGTATTTGAATTTCAAAGAATTTGCCATGCAGATGCAAGACATGATATTTGCATATGCTATAGTATTTTATTGAATATATTCAAGATTCCTTATACACACACACATAGCTTCAAGGGGTGGAGGGAGCATACCCTTTATAGACAAGGTGTAAAGCAAAACCCATGGTATGTAAGGCCCATCAGTTCTAAAATTATTTTCACTATGTTAATAACAGATGATATGTAGAATTAAGTGATGTTAGTGAAAATATCCCTTAATTCTACCGGCTGCAAACCACAAATGTGGTTATCTGATTTATCATTATTTTAATAAAACATGCATTTTTGTAGGATAAAGCTGTCGCACCATCACCATCCAGATATCTGGCTCAGCCTCGTAAAAAACATGAGAGTGCATCTCTGCTTCTATAGTCTCACAAGGCATCTCTGGGGAGAAAATTCTGCAGAAGACTAATATTATGATTTGATAGTCATTTAGCATACAGCTATAACTAGTCCCAAAGGCTTAAGAGTATTCAAAATAAATTGAAAGCAGAATAAAAAATCAAAATTATTATACAGATCAAATCATCAGGGAAGCAGAATAATCATCAATTATAGTATTATAGTAGCATCATGTAGATATAAAAACAAATTAGTAAAATCTTCAAAGCCATTGAAGAGTTTAACAGTAGCAGTTAAAAGATTATTGCAGCTGAAAACCTATAGACTAAAGGGCCACATACAGTCTCTTCCATCTTGTGTAAATTTGGTTTTGATATTTTGATTCAGGACAACTGAGAAGGAGAAAATCAGTAACATGTAGATGCGCACATAGTTGTGCTACAGAGGTAAAGAATTCAATGGCCAATCTTTTGTGCAAGTACTAGTTGATCATCAGTTCCTTGTGACGATCCGAATGCACTGACTGAGGCCAAAATGCACAAAGGACTGTTCGTCAGCAGTCAGCCAGGAAATAGTGTGGTGAGAAAAACAAATAAAACTTGACTAAATTGACTTACTGATTTATGCATACAAATATTGAAGTGTCTCAAATTGCCACATAGTTGGCCACAGTGCCACCCTAACCCAAAGTCTTTTAAAATTGATGGTATGGCAAAATTAGTTCTGTTTACAGGACCCAGAACACTTTCTTTTCTTCATGATATCCTTTTAGAACGAGTGCATCCACTTTCCCTAACCATTCACTCTATGCCCTAAACCAAGCTCAAATAACACAGGTGCTTGATCAAACCGTTGGTCCCATAACATATTGACCCGATAGATAACTAAACCTAGTGACTGTTGATAATAGGTGATGGCATTAAATAATGCATAAAATATGCAGCAACATCAGTACAGCAGAAAAAACTGAACTAAATCACAAATACACCAATGTTCATTCCTATACAAGGAAGAGTGGAAGACCACCTAAAAATTTCATTTATGTACACATACATGTATACAAGGATACAAATCCCAGTCAGTACGAACCTTGTAAATGTGATGAGACCTTCACTTAAGCCAATAACTGAGAGCTGGGTGGAGAAGGGTAGATCGGCAGGAAAGAAGAACAAAATCTTGTCCAGTTCCTGCCCTTCATGCTGTCCCCTTCTCAAATCAAACATGCACAATTTCATCGCTTCACTAGCAGTACTAACAGTTGACATTCCCATGCTTACCAATTTCCGGTTTCCAATTATTTGACCTAAAAATAAGTACATATAAATGAAGGAAATGTTGAAGAAGCAAAACAATCAATCTTATATTATAAATATCATATATCATGTCAAACATCATATTTATCAATATATAAAGAACTTAAAGCAGAGAGAAAATGATATCTATTTTCATAACATTTGGTATACTATGTAAGACAATCTTGGGGGCCAAAGCCATCACACTTTATCTGGTAATAATTAGTGTTCACATGGCAACAATTTTGCTTATCTTAGCATTATAAGTTTAAGGCATCATATAGGGATGGAAATAGGCCAGGTTGGGCCAAGCCTTAACAAATTAGGCCTGGGCGTGTTATGGGAACCTAAGGCCTAAGCCTGTAAGTAGACTATTTTTAGGCAAAAGCCTAAGACTACAATAGGCCTGGCTTACTCTAAAGCCTTTTTAAAGGCCTACTTACTGTGCGGTCAATTAAAAAGGTTTCAAAGATTACATGTTGTAGGCTTTAAAGTAGGCACAAGATGTAGTAGCAGCTAACATACAAAGTATTCCAATTATTTCCAACATTCACAGTAAGTCAGTAACATTTCCAGTATTCAGAGCTGCATTTAAACATGAAGAATTCACAGCAGAAATTCCAGAAATTACAATATTCAGATTATTCAAACCAACACTAGAAGTATTAATAACTCTTAAAGAATAATACTTTCAGCTTTGAATAATGTCTTTCATTTTTTTTCAGTACTCTTAAATCCTAAATAATAACTACTAACCGAGTATTACCCCAAAGAGCTTTAAGCTACTGGTGTTGAAGTGTTTTCTTTTATACAGTATTATATTTCATCTCCTTGGGCACTAGCAATTCCGGAACTAGGAAGAATGATGAAGCCATCTTTAGCAATTCCGGAACTAGGAGCTAAAGATTTCAAACATCAGTGTGCATAAATGATCTTTAAGACAAATATTTTAGTTCTAATTATGGTATATCAAGGGTGAAAATTAACAGCAAAGCAATGCATATCAAGTATTGAAGTTTCCCAAATTTCAGTTATTTGAAACCACGCCAATAGAAGTGAGTACTGAGAAAATTCACAAAATTGTATAATAAACGAATGAAAAATGACATTAAGCAAATAGCACACAATCAAAATGTTCATATCTCTAGTTTGGCTTCGTATTAAGATTGAGCTATTAGTGTCATTTCTTTAGATGGCAACAGTCACAGCCGACCACAGGTCCACAGAGTATTTTCAGAAATTCAGAGTAACGCAACCTACTTGGAGACTTGGAGTTCGTCCGCCGCCGCTTGCTTCCGGTCGTCACTCCACCGCCGGTGCGCCGCTACTACGCACAAATTTGGTAAGGGAGTCGCCGTCACTTACTCTCTTCACAGAATGACGATGAAAATTGAATTTTGGGAATTGAAATTGGGGATCAGCTTTAGGCTTAAATTTGATATATATATATATTTTATAAATATAAAACATATTACGTAAAAATAAAACAGAGATAATTCTATTTTTTTTGTCTATATTAATATAGGTCACTGTCCATTTTTATTCTTTCTTTTTCAAAATAACTCATTTAGTTTTAATACTCCGTATTATTATAGCATGAACATTTTTAGTTCTCTCTCAATAAAATCGTTCAAATATTTTTAAATACATAAGCATTTTGATCTTTTCCATACAAACTGGGTTGACCCACTCTACAAAAGGAATGCGTACTTGATTGTAACCTCTTATCCATTTTACATTTCATGCACCGTTTTCAATTTTAAAGGTGGAAGTGCCAATTATGTATGAAGCAAATTTGCTCAAATTGCATTAAAAAGCATTTTGAGATAGAAACTCTTCAGAACAAATTAACATTGTAAATTCTGAAAACAAAATTGATGATTTAGAAATTAGAGTAATCGGTCTAGAAAAAAGAATGGATATGCTAGAAGAAAAACTAGATAAATTAATAAAATTGGTAGAAAAAGGAAAACAAATTCAAGAAGAAAGTAATTTTAAATTTACCCAATTATCCCAAGAAGAATTAAATATTATCAACACAAAGGAAGTAGAAACTTGCTCTACTCCCATACCTTTAATTTGTAACACTGAAAAATTAATACAAATTATAATTCCCGCAAAATTAATAATACATGGATTAACATATATTCTACCAATCTTAATAGATACAGGACCAACCTCATCTACTATAGATTTGAGAATTTTACCATAAGAAATTAAACAAAACATAGTTAAAGACCACCTGTTTTTTCAACACAATTTGATCGTACTAAAATTGCAATTGACTCACAAAAAATTCCAAACCAATTGTAATAATTGGTCTGAAACTTTTCACTGGCCAAAAATTTGGGTTAAAAGTTTAAACAATCATAAAATCTCTACAATCATGGGATTAGATTTTATTCTCCACAACAATGGACAAATAATCATAAATAAAGATTATTTGACTTTTAGTAAAAATTATTCCTTAGTACCTATAATTTCAAATTTCTAGAACAAAAGAAATTCAAAAAATTAGAAGATGCAAATGTTCTAATAACCAAGAAAATTGTAGTTGTAATTCTCTAAAAATTGAAGAAAATCCTCAAATAATGGAGAAAATCCTCAAATAATGGAGGAAATCCTTATGGAATAAAAACTAAAAGAATGAATTGAATTAAATTTACACTTAATAGATACAACTGATTTTAGAAGAAAATAAAAAAACAATGATTTAGATCAATTAATAAAAGAATTAGAAAAAGAAGAAATTATAGGAGAAAATCCTACAAAATTTTGGGAAAGTGACGATGATGTATGTTTAGGGTGAGGTGTGATAATGGATATGGAAGTGGTAAAACGAAGAGTCAAGACCCCCCGAGTGTCGTGTCTCTCAAGGATGACAAATTTGAGCGAATTTGTGTTGGCATTTAGGAGGTTGAAAAGAAAGAGTTACGGGAATGGCTAAGGCTAGATGTCATTTGTACAAGAGTTTTGAGGTTTGGAATGGTGGTGTTTAAGGAGAAGGTAAAGTGGAGATTGGGGCTCGTAGCTAGCCTATGTGGTCTACTATCTAGTGGTTTTGCAAGCAAATGATTTGGATTCAACTAGGATAAAGGCACTCTAATTAATAAAATTCAAGGAAAAAATTGGTTTTCAAAATTTGATTTAAAATCAGGTTTTTGGCAGGTCAAAATGCATCCAGATAGTATAGAATGGACAATATTTTCATGCCTATTAGGACACTTTGAATGGCTAGTAATGCCATTTGGTTTAAAAATGCACCACAAATTTTTCAAATAATGATGGATGAAATTTTTAAAGATTGCTACAATTTTACGTGTATCTATATTGATGACATTCTGGTATTTTCAAAAACAGAAAATGAACACAAAGCACATTTATACACAATTTTCACAATATTTGAAAAAACATGGATTAATAGTATCCAAAAAGAAAATGGGAATTGGAAAAAATTATATTTCCTTTTTAGGAGAAGAAATTGGAGAAGGAAGTATTAAGGGTGTGTTTGGTTGGTGGGTTTAGGCATAAGGTATGGGTATCAAAGTGATTGTTATTGTTTGGTTGATAGGTTTTTAGAATACTATTATGGGTTTGAAATACCTCATTAATTGGAAAACCCATACCCTAATGAAATAAGGGTTTCATTCCCCTTCATTCCTTCTTCCCCAACTATTAATAATAATTCTCATTCCACCCTACTACCAAACATGCAAAATACCTTCACCAAAACTCATTACCCTTACCAAGTATTTGATACCCATACCGATTCCGATTCCCATGTGTGAACCAAACACACCCTAAATTACAACCCCACATCTCTAGGAAAACTTTAGAATTCCCTGATAAATTAGAAGAATTGAAACAATTACAATCCTTCTTAGGATTAGTAAATTATGTAAGACCCTATTTTCAAAATTTAGCAAAATTAACCACTCCTCTATATAATAAAGCACAGAGTAAAGGAGTAAAAAAATTTAATGACCAAGATATTAATATTGTCCAACAAATAAAAGAAAAAATTAAATTACTAGAACCCCTAGCATTACCTCTAGAATCAGACTATTTGATAATAGAAACTGATGGTAGTGAAATGGGTTGCGGTGGAATTTTAATTAAAAAACCAAATGAATTTTCTTAAAAAACTACAAAAAGAATTTGTAGATACACCTCTGGAGTATTCAAAGAAAAAGAATATCTAACATCTTTAGACTTTGAATTACTTGCAATTATTTATGTACTCGAAAATTTTGCATTATTTATTTTATCAAAAAAAGCAAATTACCATTAGAACAGACTATGAATCAATTGTTAAATTTGCTGACATAAAAAATGAGAGAAAATTAACATCTAATAGATGGTTAAAATTTAGAGAATTTGTCCTTAATAGAGGATTCAAGAGTAAATGGGAACATATAAAAGGAAAAGATAATAAATTTTTTGATTTATTATCTCGAAATTTATTATGTGATTAATTTGCCTTTTATAAGTTGTGCAGAAATTTTGAGACACTTAGCACAAAATTTGAGACTCTCGACAACAAATTTCAGACTCTGAATATGGAGAAAATTTTCACATTTGATCAGACGGAATTAAAGACATTCCCTGAGAAAAATAAATTTAAGACAACACTCAGAAACAGACTCCATGATGAAGAAACATGCCTCTTGGATAACATTTGGAACTTGGCTACTGAAAGGCAAGCTAACCCAAAAAAGGTTGCTATTTTAAATGCCTTAGCAACTTATTTTTATTCAGGAAAACAATTTCAGAAAAAAACTTTATTCCTGCTATGTTTTATACAATGGTCCTAAAGCCGGAGTATATTTAAAATGGGAAGAAATGGTGCCTTTAATTGAAGAAAATAAATTATTTCCTAAATATGGAATGCCCCTTTTAAGGGATTTTTCGATATTCAAGAAGCAATTAATTTAGTAATTGAAAATTGCAGAGAAAATTCTCATATTTCTTCAAAGGTTGTCAAGTACCAAAAGTATTTAAAACACTTGGAGGATTTTGAGGATCCAGAATTCCTCGAAGAAATGTCAAACTCTAAAATTGGAATTGTATCTTCTTCTAAGAAGAAAGAAAAATTAAAGACTCCTGTTGAAACAAGAAAATTTTTACCATTTTCTACACCAACTTTTGTAGACACCCTTAGAGAACAAGTACAATTAGCATCCCCTTCAAAAGGAAAAAAATGTACTTATTCTTGAAAAACCTAAAATTCAACCAATCTCTCCACCAAAACAGCCAATTGTTTCTTCTGAAGAAGTAAATTTAAAGATATCTGTTCTTCTTCAAGACTGTTTAAGTCAAATACAAATGACCCAAATTTTACCCAAAGAAATTTCTACTACTTGGGAATTCTCTTATAATATTTTCAAAATTTGCCAAAGCCAATATCCTGATTGCCCAGAAAATCAAGAAGGAGAATGCCTTTGTAAATTGGATTATGCTATTAGAAAAGCAAATTTGAAAATTTCAAATTTTAAACCATTTAAATTCAAAGATTACCCAGTTACCATTCCCTCACTTATCAAACATGGATTGATAAATTCCATCAATTCTCCACCACTTCCAGATTATTCTTCACAACTACCATCACTCCTAGCTGATACTTTTGAAGCTATGATTCCTGATTTGAGGAAAAATTTTAGAATAAATTTCAAATCACTCTATCCAGATTTTGAAAGAAATATTCCAGCACACCATGTATTGTAGATTTTCTTCCAAGATTTTGAAGATGAATATCAGGAATTTAATAAAGAAAATTCCAAAATCAAGACATTAAAGATTGAAGAACCAGTAGAAAAACAATTGGAAATGGTCCGAGCAAAAATTCTGGTAGAAGACTTTGGATGGACAATAAAGAAATTTGTCACATGAACATTTTAAGAGAAGATGAACAAGGGAAAATTTATTGTGAATCATCAATAGCATTCAAGTTCTTCTTTCCTTTCCAAATTGAGCATTGAAGACCAAAATTAGTTCAGATGTACAAAAAGCACAAGGAAATTCTTAAAAATTTTAGTGCAATGACCATTCAAGACAATCGTCATCCGATTTTTCTCACTAAAAAGATAGAAGAAGACAACTTTGGGACCCAAATGAAGAAAATTCAGCCAAAGCAAAATTGAAAAGACAGCTACTTTTGAAAAATTAGTACCCATAGGACCCAGTTTTAAGATAAAATTAAAGACTCTACGGCTAAGAGAATGGGGCCTGTCCCTTCCAAGAGATAAGATCAACTTATCTCTGAGTTGTAAAAAAGATAATGATAATGCTAAATACGA
>CM008339.1:32886991-32900221 GCA_002525835.2 Ipomoea batatas
ATTCATCGTTTGATCTACTACTACGGGATATTAAAGATTTACTTTGTCATTTTCCAAATGCATGTATCTCTTTTGTTAAACGATCAGCGAATAGGGCCGCTCACATGCTAGCTAGAGAGGCTCTTTCTATGACTGATTGTATGGAATGGGTGGTTCACCCCCCTTCCTTCCTTTGTAATGTTTTGTCTTCGGACCTAAGTTAATGCATCTTCGTTTTAGTTTCAAAAAAAAAACAAATAGAGAAGTGGTAGAAGTATGTGTGGATGTTGTCTGCGTTCGGGGAAGTCTGAAGGTTAAAACTGTGTGTATGCTTTGTTTTGTTCAAGTGCTGAAGGTTAGAACTGTGTGTATGCTTTGTTTTGTTCAAGTGCTCAACACATCGTTAGAACATCATTGCATGTTTAGTTGGATGATTATTAAAAAATTTTAACTACAATTTTTGTTGTTATTGTTATTGTTGTAATTTATTTAATAATATGTTTTATTGACTTTGAGAACAAGAATAATTGCGCAATTAAGATTCCGAATATGATGAGTTGGGTCAGAGAACTAGGAAAAAGTATAAATAAACAAACAGTAAGGGTGTTAATATAAATGTTTTTCAATTACAATTTCAATTCATTTTCGAAAATTACAAAAACACCATATGCATCATATTGATGCAAAACTCTTAACCAATACATAAATCGAAAACAAATATTTGAATTGCATTTCCATTTACAGAAGTTTCAAAAAGAACAAGAGAAAAAAATATAAAAATACTCTGGACTATTAGCTATATATTATGGTTTGCAGGTTATTTTGGCATACTAATATCGAAGATTTCTGCTTTAAGATGTCTTTTTGGGCATCTAAAACATCTCGGTCATATTGGAAAAACCCATCATTGACAACCATGGGTTGTCGTTAAAGGGCTATTCCATTGAAACTACTAGGTTGCTCTCATTATCTTTGATTAACCCATCCCTAACCCCTCCTGGCTATTAGAATAGTCATGGAGGAGCATCTCAACCATGTAAGAACAACCCGTGAAGAGAATCTTAGACTTTCCATTCCTTAAAGGCCAATAGCAAGAAATGAAAGACATGAGTAATGTGTAAAAATGAAGGTAATATTTCCATCTCTATATGGTTGAACGAAAAAAAAAAAATGATGATTGCAAGAAATTTAAGAGATGAGGAATTTGTGAAAATGAAGGTAAGGTTTCCATCTCCAGATGGCTCAAGGAATAAAAGAAATATTATATAATGGTAGAGATTAAAGTGTGAAGACCAAATGTTGGGATGCAAGTGCATAAATGTTGTAGAGAAAAATAAATAAGACGATTTTTTTTTTGTTTAGAAAAAAAAATTTGACAACCCATGTGGGTTGTCAAATTGCACGCTGACAATGGCACATGGACCGGTAAGCACGCTGACATGCCACATCAACCGTCAGTGCGCTGTCAGCCCATGTGGGCTGTCAGGGTGTGGGTATACCACTGACAGCTCACATGGGCTTGTTAGTAGATGGGGCTGCCAGTGCCCTAAGTATGATGTGACATATTCAGTTGGCTTACAAGTACTTTTATGAAGTATTGTAGAACACAATTAGATTGTAGAGATTAGAGTTATTTAATAAAATATTTAAATTGTAAGTTGTATTTTCAACGATAGTTATTTTTTAATAGTTATACAAAGAGATTCGAATCGATAGTTGTAAATACTTTGTGTAATTGAAAATGAATTGGTGACAACATATGTTTCATTTGGGTTATAATGGGCACTGAAATTGAATACATTAGTATCATATATTTAAAGCATTAAGTTCACCATACACACTATCATGAATAAAATATTTGAATGACCAAGATAAATATTTTCAACATGACATTGCCCAATTACCATGAGTAGTACAACGCTGTCCTCTTCACTGAATAAAACAACATCATCTGTTGTATTTATTTGAAAATGTGTCGCTATTTCCTTCTAATGTTCTGTGAGAAAAGTTTTGTCATAGTAGAGCTCTAGCTTTCGAGATCCAACTTGTATTTTCAGTGGAGTTTCAGAGAACGTGTCTAAATCTCGGAGGAATGCAGACAATCTAGCTTTCTACAGTAAAGTAATAAGAAAATGAATAAGTACATAATTGTTGTGTGATTTGGTTTTAAATATATAGTGTATCTCATCGCGCGAAGTATGGAGAAATCAGTATATAAAGACCAACATCGTTCTATATCAATTGAATTTGATGGTAGTACACACTTTGCCTTCACACATATTTGGCCTAATAATATTTACAAAGCAGTAATTAATTGTTGTGGTAATATTTAACACAAATTTTGTCGATTCATTTAATTGTATAGCTACCTGTTTGATTTGGGCGAGATGGAATTTAGTTTGCAATATGTAGTCGGAGGTACGTTGTTAGCTCGCCAGCTACGCTATATAAAAAGGTTTGAAAAGTGAAGAAACCCGTATGTCTAAAAGGTGTAATAATGTCTCCATCGTACAGTCGGTTCGCAGTAATGAATTCGTTAATGCCGGTAGTGAAGTGCATGTTTTCAATAGAAACTTCTATTGCGAAGGATGAACCGTTTTTCAAAATCGCAATTATTGTGTAGTGCTGCATTAGTTGTCGATACATGCAATTTGGAATTTTTTTAAGAACATGCACACAAAAAAATAGCCAGAGAGACATACGTTAAATGAGTTTCTTTCATAATTATAATAATACGGATCAAAGTGGTGGTCAGAAAATTATCATTACCACTCGTGATGTAATTGTAATAAAAAACCATACAATAGTACATGCGGTAGGATCCGAGAAATGTTTTTGATCATTGCAAGCTACACGAAACGAGAAATGAGTTATATACTTCCAGTATAAATAATACCTAATGCACTACTAATAAAACGATATATATATATATATAATGACTTATGTGATTGAATGAGCAGCGTTTGTAGGCTGCGTTGTAGAATGTCGTTGATATAGCGCTGAGCATCTTCAAAATTTTGAAAAACAATAGGATCCGATACATTGAGTTCTAACATGTTCATATAATTAACCCAGGATGAAGGTGAAAAACAAATATATTGATCTTCTGTTGTATGTTCTACAACCGCATACAATAGTTTCATACCGTTTATTGTATGTGCAAAATAACGTTTTATATTATAACATGGTTAAAAAAATCGCTACGCGGGGATTAATCGGCGCCAATGTATTATTCTATTTTTTTTTTTGAAAATTTGTTTAAGTATTTTCAAATTTTTAAAGACTAATAATTAAAAATTAAGCCCGGACGTAGGCATCTACAAGGGGCCTGGCCTATTCCACCCCTACAAATGCATAATGGTTGGGTCCAAACTTAAAAAACTAAGTTTGGTTGAGCAATTCATTGAAATTCAATTTAATGAATTTCAATTATTATTACTATTATTATAATTATAATAATAATAATAATAATAATAATAATAATAATAATAATAATTATTATTATTATTATTGTCATTTCTTACCTTTCAATTCCATATACTCCTGCATACCAAACACTATAATTTCAATTCCTACTTTATTCATTGAATTACAATTTCACCGAATTACAATTCTTTTCCCCCCTAATTCCCTTCTCTTGACCAAACGCCCTGTAAATGCAATACAACTTTACATTTCATACTAAATTTCAAGAAATTTGTAATGTGTACATTAAATTACACTTTCATTTCTGGAAATTACAACAAATATATATGTATGAATAACCTTGACTCGCTTCCCTCGCCTTCTATCACATGTTTTTTGCGATGAGGTGCAACCCGAGGGTGGACCACCAAGGGAAGAGATGCTGGATTTCCATCTCTTGGGTTTGGAACCCTCCACAATAAAGAGGCCATGAAGGGTGCAATTGTAGATGAGGTCCATTTCAAAGACGGACCACCAAGAAAAGAGATGTCACATTTCCATCTCTTTGTTTTAATATACATTTGCGAGTTTTAATTGAAGCTCATAAAACATTGGTATCACTTTCATAAAACGGTGAAAAAATTTTCAAAACTTTATGAACTTGAAATGACAAAGATTTGTCATATGCCCAAGTGAAAAAGAAAGAAAATAACATGTGTAATGTCGATCATGGTAACTGATGTATTTACAAATGTTTAGAATGACCTTATATAACCAAAGTTTTATATATCGACAAAGCTTATATCATATTCTTTATAATATTAAAAAGATTTTAGAATAAAATAAATAATTTTTTTATACATGGGCTGTCGTTGACAGCTCATGGCTGTCAGCCGATAGGCGTGACACCCCAAGCCACGCGGGTGTCAGTTTGACACCCCTATGGCTAGGGCAGTCACGTCGAGCTGACAGCCCATGTGGGCATGTCAGCTCGACTGAGATATAGTTAAAGTTTTGTTTTTTTTTTTTAAATTAAAAATTGAAATTTGCATTAGAATAAACATAATAAATAGTACATGAATATATAAAGACTTTGGTGACAAATTTTTAGCTTCTTTGGTTGCTACGCAATAGCTTACAACTCCGATCATCGTGATTTGCTCCACGACAGTGACCGCATCGACGATTATTTAGGTCCATTTCGTTTGGAATTCTTGTACTCTGGCTATGACCTAGTTGATTTAATGGGGCTGTGACTATCGGAGGCATCAACTTATACTGCGCTAGTAGCCAATATGCTTCCTCCAAAAGAGGCATGATAGTCCCTTCGTAACTTAAAATAAAGTTTCAAAGAGAGTATTTTTCTGGGACCATGCCATCAGGAACCGTACCCACGTAATGGCATGTCGCATGTGCATGAACGCAAGGCAACCCATCTACTGACCACTGCCCGCAAGTACAAAACTTTTGTTGTATGTTAATAACAACATATTTTGACGTGCCGGATGCATTTACGATTCCCTCAATTGCAACAGAATAAATCTCATCAACATCATCATGACGTTTAACTTTGGCTCGGTATTTGTGACTCTCCTTTTTTAACATTTCGTCAAGTATTCTCTTTGGTCATTTCAAACCAGCTTGTTGCATTAGCAACCCCTTGCTATGCCACTCTGCGAACATGCCACTGTTGCAAAAATCCCCGCCTAGGCCGCTTAGGCACCCGCCTAGGCGCTAAGCGCTCCTAGACCGTGGCGAATTGCTCCCTAGGCGTCCACCTAGGTGGTCGGCCGCCTAGGAAGCCGCCTAGCGCCTAACTTTGCCGACTAGGCCGAGTTGGCGACCGATTAGGCCGAATTTGGCCTAGTTAACTCGCCCAACTCGACAGAGTAGCCGAGTTAACTCGAGCGAGTCGGCATTGTTAATTTTATTATTATATTTATATATTTAAATTTATTTATTTATATAAGTAAGAGAAGTAAGAGATATATATATATAATATAATATATGACATACACCCACACACATGAATTAATTTTTTTTTATAGGTCGCCGCCTAGAACCGCCTAGGCACCGCCTAGACCGCTTAGGTGCTAGGCGCTAGTCTACCGCCCGACTAGCGCCTAGCGCCTACTGCAACCAAGCGAACATCAAAGCAAATTTTTCGTAAGTTTGCTTAATTATAGCTGACACATGCAAAATACGACAACCCTTCAAACTGTTATTGAATGACTGTTGGTCGTCATTAACCCATGCCGGAAACCTCCATCGTGGCTTAGAGCCCAAAATTGCGTAGGAATTGCGTTCAAATAATTATAAGCCCCGTCTTCAATTGTGCGAATTGAATTCATTGTGTCATTAAATACCCTTTCATCCAGAGCACAACCTGCTTGCCAAACCAATGCTTTTATCCTCTTGTTCTTAAACCTAGTCATTATGTTTTATCTGAGATGTCAAAGACAATACCGGCGTTGGATTCGGGGCTCGCTTAGTTCCGGTTAGTCGCGAAATGCGACATCAATACCACCATGCCGATCGGATATAATACAGATGTGTTCAATATTCCTGAACACATGTTGTGCTAATAATTTCAAAAACCATGTCCAACTATCCCTAGTTTCACCATCCACAATTGAGTACGCGATTGAAAATATTTCTTTGTTGGCATTCATTGACACCGCTAGCAATAGGTGCCATTTATACTTCACGTACAAATTATTGCCATCAATTGTAAGAACTCGCAAACAGTATTTGAATCCGTCTATCGCGGGTTTGAATGCCCAAAACGCATACTTGAATTGGAACTCATTGGGATTAGGTGTCGGGTTGGCAAGTGGCAACAATATCAACAATAGTACAGGGGTTTGTTTGCTGTAATGCCAGTAACGTCTGAGGCAATAGGTCGTAGGACTCATCCCACTTCCCATAGAGTATTTCGAGAGCATGCACTCTTGTATACCAAACCTTCTTGTAGTCAACATTAACACCCCATTTGGTCTTCAGATCTTGCTGTACATATTTGATTTTGTACAACGAATTAATTTCAATTTTTGGCAATATGAAATCCGCAATAACTCAGATACTGAGGATGTAGTTTACCCCACCTTGCCTGTAATCGACTCGACATGTGTGATTGTCATTAAAAATTTTAATTATCCACTGTTCGGCATTGTCAAGTTCGGTGGTCGTAATCATCCACGGATACTGCAAGGAATACAAACATGTTGCCTTCCAATATTTTGCTTTCTTATAAAGGGTCTTGAATTGTCTATACATAGCAAGATTGTGGTGTGTTACCAAATTCTTTAATGAGTTAATAACCAAAATGGTCCCTTGACTATAACGAAATTACCAATTTAGTCCCCGACTATCATTCTTACTCAATCAAGTCCTCAACTATGAAAATCTTACTCAATTTAGTCCTCCGTTAATTTCTCTGTTTGTTGACTGTCAAAATTAAGGGTAAAACTGTAATTTTACAGACTTTCTACCTCCTTCCCATTTAGCAGCACCAAACTACGTCGTATGGACTGGAATTCAAATTCTCGCCCTTCTTCTGCCTTCTAAATTCTGGTAATGTTATATGATTCATGGTGAATGCATCCTTGTGAATTAAACCGGCGGCTGTTGGTAGTTTTCCGACGAGTGCTCTTCATTGCATGGTATTAGCACAGCTATAACCCAGGTAAGTATAGTGTATTGCTGGTTAGTGTTGCTTCAAATGAGCAGACCTTTAATGGGTGTTATTGTTCTCCAAATGATTGCATGGAGTCAAAGAGTTTTCCGGTCATGTTGGAGTAGAGCTCATCCGTTGATTTTCTGGGTCTGTGAGGTTCCTGCGACGCTCTGGTAAATTTTCTTTGGAAATATGGATGGAGAGAGGGGCTCTCGTCTCACTCGAAAGGAATTTGGGCAAAGTAATGAAGCTTGGGGGTTTTTCGGCGTTAAGGAACCTTCTGGTGAGAGTTAATTTGCTTACCCAAAGTAGAAATTACTAATTTTTTGAACAACAAGAAGGGCATCATCATCACATACAAACCCAAACATCAAACTTTATTTTTTAGTGAGATAATTTGTGTTATTAACGACTGGCCGTGGAAGAAATGCCCAGAACTGCTGCAGATTTCAAGTAGTGCTGCATTTTTTTTTGTTTCTGTTCCCTTAGCTTCATTTATATTATTTCTCTTTCAATTCCTTTGAACATGGAGATATCATCAGTACTAAGGAGTTTGGAGAGGGGCGAAGAAGAAAAGAAGCAAGTAAAATTACCTTTTTGCCCTTGAATTTAACAACTTATGGATAGAGATTTAACGGAGGACTAAATTGAGTAAGATTTTCATAGTTGAGGACTTAATTGAGTAAGAATGATAATAGGGGACCAAATTGGTAATTTCGTTATAGTCAAGGGACCATTTTGGTTATTAACTCTTCTTTAATTCCATGTAACTTCTGAACACCATTCTAATCTGCAAGAACAAACTTGGATATTGAGAAGCTTGTCCGAAATGCTCAACATCATCGTACCAGGACACTGTATCCGAAGGCATATCGCATGTCGTAAATTGCGGAGGCGTCGCTGAGGTTTCGCGTTGAACAGGGGGGACATATTGTTCCGAATCATCTAAAGTAAACCAATAATCATCTCCTTCACCTATTGTGATCGAATCACTACTACCGTCTGAATTTGTTTCACACACGAACTCCCAACTTGGAGCTTCCATTTTTTCTGCCTTGGGTGTGAGCTTTGGAGGCGTGTTGCTACGTGATGGACCACCATACTACGAAATACTCCTTTGTTGTTCTTGTGTAATAGGAATGTGGTCAACGATCCTATGACCTTTAAGTATGTTTAAATTCAAGGTCGGATTCTACGGTTGTGGTCGTACAGAAATCACTACAGGGCCCAACATTGATATGACACATACAAAAAATGACCACGTTTGATTATTAGTGATAGGAATTCAGAAAATACAATCACCATTTTGCGATTGATTTTGTTGATATTTTCCCTACATCAAAATGTCCCCCTTGTCCAATATTGAGACTACTTTTTATCACATTCTTCAGTTCTTCAAATGAGCATTCCCTTGAAACAAACACCGCATTTTGCGGAGCAATATTGAAATCAACATTTTCACTTTGAGCACTACATACTAGTACTAGTAGTTCGTTTCCTACATAAATTATAATGTAATGCATTATTACGAAATAATCAAAATCTTCATAATCCAAAAACAACATGAAATTAGTGTTCGTACCAGACATTTTCCTTGATTCTACACTTGAAAGTTCAAACACTAAAGTTAAAACAAATGTGAAATATTACAAAATTCTCATAAATACACCTATTTAGTGGCTCTCAGCGCCAAATCGATAGGCTCCATTCGGGAGCTTGGCACTGACGCATAGCGCCGTCTCTTCGGGCGATTAACGTGGCGCGTCAATCGATTTACGAGTGACATGACCGGTTACTCAATGAAAAAAAAACTGAATCAATTTATTTATTTAATTTTTTTTTGCAAACGAATCATTAATCGGGAATTGGGTATTTGAAGGTTTATTTTTTACGATTTATGTTCATCCCACTTATTTGATAATCAAAGTTTCGGTACGTCACATCATTTTAGAGTTGCATTGTATTGCTATATGGCTTTTCTTGTGATCCACTTTTATTCTTGTGTGAATACACCAATCCTTCGATGCCCTCGTTGAATAAAAATAATTGATAAAATAAATGAATACAACTCGAAACACTAACATTTCATTTCCAAAAATTACAAAGGTACAACGAATTACGCAAACATATTTATATATGTATACACAGAAATGACTAATGTTCTTGTGCAAATACCATGCTCAACGTCATTTCCGAAAATATTTAAAATACTATATAAAATATAAGAATAAACTTGGGACACTAGCCTCCACTTTCCCGCATTTATCTACCTTAGGAAATATTTAATTATCCGAAGAAAGAAACACTAGCTGGGGAGCAAGCAATTGGCCCCACCGTGACGAGCAACCCAGGGACAAGCCACCAAGAGAAGTGTCATCCGGTTTAAGAGAACCCCCAACGACACAATCGTAGATCAATGCGTGTTTCCTTCTCTTGGCTACAAACACACTCGCGAGTTTTTATTGAAGTTCATTCAACATTTCCTTCACTTCCATAACACGGTGATAACAACTTAGAGATTTTATAGCAAGACAAACAAGGGTACAAAGAAGCCATACGGCCACATGAAAGAAGAAAGAAGATAAAATACATCTGATTCTTCGACAAATGTTATGTTTCATAATGTTTACAAAGGCCTTTTATAATCAAAGTCTTATATATAGACAAAGCATATATAACTTTATATACCCAAAAAAATTGTACTTCATTTAAAAATAATAAAAGAAGTTATAATTTTTTTTTTGTTTTTTCCGTATATGGGCTATCAACGATTTCGTTGAGAGCCCATGGTTATCGGCTGACAACCATATGGGCTGTCAACCGATAAAGTGTGACAGCCACATGGGCTGTCAATAGCTGACAACCCACATGGGATGTTAGTCGTCCGACAACTTATGTGGCTGTCGTGCCTAGTGACCAGACGGGTAATTTTTTTTAATCTTTTATTTTTTTTTATTTAACGGTGTTGTTCTACACTTCAAATGCGCAAGGTAATATAGTAACTGAAATTGATACATGAGATTGCATTATAATATGTTAAAAAAATCACAATAGCGAGATACAACTTTATTCTGTTCCACAAGGGGGTCGTCTTATATTTCGAGATGGACGTCGTCGCTGATATTATACGAGACCTCTCACCTCTTGAGGTTTGGTTGAGTTTACCACTTGAGATATGCTTATTGTGGCATCTTCGTTATAGTAACTCTGAATTGGATGTTCAAATGGCGCGTTAGGCATCTGGTTTGAAAGGATCCGTATTGGACGTCCAACGTGTCCGAGCACTTGCGATGATGATCCCTCCTCATAAACATGTAATTGGGGTACATATGGGGTCATGAATGGTGATTTGGGCATCAATGGCTGTGTGACATCTTTTTGGGTGATATCTCCCATTTTATTTTCTGTCTCAAAAACGTCTTGGCCAAAATGTGGAGCATCACGTTGATCGTCATCTGCTTCCATGTGATGAAACCCTCTCCAAAGCAAATCAATAAAAGTTGCGCATCAATTATCAATAAGAGGAATTTATAATCCAATTCAAACATAAACCCTAGGTTAATAAATTATCAATATATTTGTCCCAGACTCAGAACCACAGATAGTGTATAGGTGTCTACTGAGCAGTATGAGTTCCGTGAACTGTATGTGCTATTTAATAAATATTCTGTATCCCATCAATCCAGGTTTATATTAGGCATAAAGTATGGTTGAATAACAACTTCTAGTTATTCAGTCCAACCATACTACTTAGTAAGCCTAGTCAACTTGCACCATTCAATTAAAGCCCTAATAAATAATATATCATATATATTACGTAGTATTAGGGAAAATCTTATAGGCGAAGTTTAATTGACGATAGAAATGTCAATTACAAAATATCAAACAATCATAATAAGGTTAAAATACAAAATACATTATAAATTACAATTGAATGTTTTTGATAGATTACACGATAATTAGAGTAGGAGCAAAAAATATACTTGAGTAGGGTGAAAATGTGAAAATATTTATGACAAAATATGAAACCTAATCAATTTGATAAACTACTAAAAAAGTATTCTGTTAATAATGAAATTTGAACCTATAACGACCATACACTTTATTAGTACTTTAAGCATAAATATAGATTTTATATAACATGCTATATATATATATATATAGACACACACATACATACATATAAAAGAGTGGGGTTGCCCGTAAGGGCAGCCTGAGTGGCAAGACCAAGACGCTCGGGCCGTGAGGTCCTGAGTTCGAAACCGTCTGCCACCCGGGTTTGAGCCGGTCAGCTATGGGCAACCTAGGCTGGTTAACCTCCTTGTGGTTCTTTGCCGGCGAGGGTTTACTCACATACTCGGAAGAGGAGTGGGGTTTGCCTCGATAAACCCAATATAAAAGAGTGGGGTGGGGGTGTGGGGGCAGCTGTCCCTATCCTTGTCTGCATGCCCTCTCCTCACTTTTGTTTCCATAAGATAGATAAACTTGGGTTTCTTCTTGGCCCTCATAGCTATGATTTCACAAACTGTCTATGTGTCACCCAAGCTATGGTAGTTCCAACATAGAATACTCATTGTGATCGACGCGTCTGGTCCCTACCATAGACAGCCAAAAACATGTTTTTTGGAATAGGTGATTAAAGATCCATAAGTGACGTGATCTGATCATTATTGTTGTTCATGGTTTCAACACGTCTCCTTTTTTTTTTTTGTCAGTAATTCCCCTCCTTCATCATGTACCATATGCATGTTGTTGCTCGTAAGTGTTGGGAGATGAAACTATTGCCAACTAAGGATGAAGAGCTCCTACATACTTTTGCTTTACGCCGGTGGGGAATGAGTCTACTGAACTAAAAGTTTGTCAAAATTAAAGATTGGGTTCATGCAGTGCCTTCAAACGAAACCCCTCACCATAGCCAATGATTCCGTAAAAAAACAAAAGGTTGGCAATCGTCCATGCCAGATTTCCATAGCTGACCATTCGTTGTTGCTCATCTTTAGTTTCAACCCCCTTTTTAGAGGTTTTCTGGCGTCAATAGAGACACGTATTCGAAAGAAGCTAAGGTATGCATGGATCTATCAAAATTCCTTTCTTCAATCTTGACCAAACCACCCAAGAACTTCCTGATTTCCTCAAGAATTGCTTCAGAACGATAGCTAGCTAGGGGGCAAGCCATGAATCTATATCCAAAAATCCACGAGGTTAAGAGTCACCAACTCGGGATTTCACCTGCTGTGATTCTTCGAAGGAAAAGGAGATTATGCTCCAACATCCAAGAACCATTATGGTGTCTCTAAAGAACATGAACTTGATCGGTTTCTCTGTAACTAGCCCCCCCACCGCGTAGAAACCTATCTCCTCTTCTGTTCGTTCGATTGGTACGTTTGAGAAATGGCGGATTTCTTCTTTGTCATCTAAATCAGCGATCGTAAGGTTTGCAAAGGCTTGATCGGCGTTCGGAGGCTCCATACAGATGTCGTTTGAATGAGAGTTGTAAAAAAAACCCTAGAAAATCTTTAAAGGTTGACACTGAAATTTTATTAAATATATTTATTTTTGAATATTTAATATATTTGAATAGATTTTGGATAATATTATTTGTTAATTAGATAATATCAAAAGATGTAACACCCCGGCTCGGCTATACCGTACATCCGGAGTAGTTACCGCCACACCTAGACTGAACCCAATCAAATCCAGAAAGAGTCCACTCTAGATGCACAGGCTAAAGAAGGAAAACTGTTTCACACACTTTCTACTTGACAAAAGCTTTACGTATATATTGCAGCGGGAAGAAAGGAAGGTAGCTAGGTTAGCTACTACTATATATACAAGGATCGACCCATTGGGTCCAAAAAACATGAAAGTTTAAGTTGTTCACAACTTGTTCGCCATACTAAGGCTACAAAAGATATTTACACAAAAAAAAAGGAGTTGTTCTAGACAGTATACTTCGGAGAGGGCGGAGCAGGAGGAACAGGGGGAGCAGGAGCGTAACCGGGAGCGTAGGGGTCATCATCAAGCAGGAACTGCACATAGTCATCATAGTCCAACACTGGAAACACAACTCAGATGAGCTCTCAGCGCTCATTGGGCTACAAGAGCCCACACTAGACAACATCTATTAAAAACACATTGAAGTGTAGTTAGCACGACGGCTAAGTAAGAGA
>CM008339.1:32981433-33000631 GCA_002525835.2 Ipomoea batatas
TGTTAATTGGGGGCGAGGATGTGGGTGTGGGTGCACGTCACTGTAAATGTAGTTGCACCAGTTTCGTATATACGTATACAAATTCATACACACACATAACAATTGTGATCCTACCTGCACCCAACTGTGCACACCTTATTCATATGTACTTTTTTTTTTTTTTTTTGTGTTGATTGAATTAAGGGTGTTGTTCCCCCACCGAGGGGTGTGGTGTTTTTACTGGCATACACATACATGAACACATTAAAATCGCAATATACCCAAAATCCCTTTATTTATTCCCCCATGTCTGGGTGCACGTCAAAAATCCCCACATCAGAAAATAGGAATTTGAAGGTTATACAAGGTCCTAAGGTTGTGAATTATTACACTCGTAAATTCACCCCACTGTGTAAAGAGCTCATAACGCAATTTAATTCAATGGTACGGACATCTTCCATGTGAGCTCATTCGCAAAGTTACGCGCACGCTTGATGTTGTTATTCTGGTGAATGTTGATGTCACTAATCAGTATTTCCCTCATAATGTAGTTGCGGAAAATACACCGTTGCCAGTAGATCCCTTTCTCCAGACCTACATCCCAGTTTGCGACCCCCTAGCCACAGTACAACTCCATGTGAAGCATAGTGTATACGGCAGAGTCCACTTGTTTCACCCGCAACAAGTAAAAGGTTGCATCTGCATCCTTTTAGGATTGACTTCCCTGATTTGTGAAGCTAGTTCAGTCTCGAGCTGCACATTACCAAGCTGAAGACTCTACTTTAGCAAAAATGTAATTCAATCCATAAATATTCGACATGGGATATTTATAACAAGCAGTTTACATAAGTGCGCAGATTGAGTTTTCACGTAGTCCACTACTACCTAAGTGCTCACAAACTTGGTTTTTAATCGGGGGAATCATACCAAATATAGGGTAAACTACTCAAATATAAACGGTAATACATACACACACACTGCATTCATTTCTTGAACAATGAAACAAATATAAATGCACAGTACGACCCTAAAGACTAAAGTTGGGAGAAATATAAGATACAATTTACAATCTATGGGGCAGAAGTTTTAACACAAGGCACAAGCAAACAAAGTTAAAAATCACATAACAAACGCTTTACAATGAGTAATACATACTGACACAATAAAAATAAAAACCCCATAGCCCAGCTTATAACATAAACAAACAATAAAAACATGACCACAATGCACACATAAACAACCTTAACTGCACAGTACAGTTCGAATGCACATTACCCCACAGTTGTATTGCACACAGAAACAACCTTAAATGCACAANAAGCTATTTTGAAGTGTTTGGTAAATGGTTTATTGGCCTTGGCTTATAAGCTGAAAATTGAAAAGCTAATAAATGTAGCTTTTTGTATTAGCTTGTTGGGAACAATGGGTACATTGACTATTTTATCCTTTGAAATCAATGGGATTTACTTTTAAATGGTGGTGCGTTTGTTATTTTATAATAATAATAATAATAATAATAATAATAATAATAAATACGTAATAAAAATGATACATATGTATTTCTTTAATACCATGAAAAAAAAATAAAAAAAGAATATTTTGAAACCAATCATATTAACTACTTGGGGGATTTGTTGACAATGAAAGTACTCAAATAACCCATAACCCAGCAAATTGAAGCGAGAAACTACATTTTAATATCTTTGGAATACATAATATTTTAAATTTTCAAATTTTTATTAATTTGTTTAATCTTTTTTCTTAAACTAGGAATTTCATTCTTTATCCACAATAATTCATTCAACAATAATGGTTGAACCAAATGAACCCCAAGCAGAACACCCAAAAGAAAGTCCATAGCTCCTATATCATAATCCCATTGCATGACGTTGTCATTTATGCTACCAACAATAACCGAATTGCAAATAACACACTACCAACAAAAAGGAAGAGAACAAATAGTAAAGATGAAGACAATGACAATGTTACTCAAAAGAGAATTAAAAACACTTACAAAAATTCAAATTAAAAGTAGTATTTATTTAGACTATCATTTTAGACCAAATATTTAGACTATCGATTTTACAAGATTGCAACATTTATTTTAATAATAATTATAATAAATTTTCTATATTATCTTGGATTCATATGCTTTGAGTTAGATATTTAAATAAAAAAATTCGACATTCAATTACTCATATATAAACTTCTCCTATATAATCTTGCATTGATATACTTTCAAATATTTATTTAAATATAAACATTGGCCATTAATTCATCCGGGGCAATGCGCGTATAAAACTAGTAATTTAATAAGAGGTAAATAAACAAAAATAATTAAGTTATGTCCTTAAAAAAAGTATAGATGATATTCAAATTTTATAATTATTTATTAATAAGAGTTTATCTTCTTGTTATATTTAAAGGTTGAAATAATACAATACACTCATACCCTTAAATGTCATTTTTACATTCAATCAGCTACTAGTAAATAGCTAATTCACCAAACAGTTTTTTATAACCAGCTAATACAACCAGCTGGTCAAACCAGTTAACGCAATCAGCCATATATCAACTACTAGCTAAACCAACCAGCTATCAGCCGTTTGCCAAACACCCCCAATATCTAATTTCAGTCTATTACAGTATCTAATTCGGTTAATTGAAATTATGGTCATCTCTTGTAAGATATATGAATACTATAAGGTTTCTAGTTTGACTTTCCAAGGTTAAAGTCGGTTAGTAATGTGCAATTTAGGTTGATTTAATATCTTGTTGTATTTTATTGGCTAGGGTTACGCACAAGGGAAGTCTCACCTAGAGCGTAGCTTTGAGTAGCAACTACGAACTTTCCTATAAATCAAAGATCAATACTATTTTCGTGCACCGATTATAGTATCATTTTTCACTTTTTATTATAAATTCCTAATTTGACCAAATTTAAGTGTAGCTTAAAATCGATGAAATTCAATTCAAAAAGTCTTAAGATATAATCGTTATCTGAACACTCCAAACAATTTAAGACAATTGCATTGAATTTGATCTGATTTGAAAAAAAAATAAAAATTGTACACTAAATTTGAACACAAATTAATAATTAGAAACTAAAATGTTCCCAAAGTGATTCTATGGAGGATATTAACTGGATTAAGGAAGGGATGTAACCCAACCAAGGACCCAAGTTCACGGAGTTGTGATTTAGTATTAAAAGCCTAGAGAGATTCCTAAGACGTCGTACCCACAGGAAATGTTAATCAAATCAACAATTAACTAATAAAAGTTTTAACCAGCTTGATTAACGTGAGTGATCGTGCACTTTTGTCTCTTAGAAGAGGTCGGGAATTCGAACCCCAATTCCCTCCTCCTTGAATGAAAAAAACCAATCTAACAAATGAGGAATTGAGGATTAATCTGAGTATGAGTATGGTAGGACCGTTGACTCTTGGGCCGACCCGAAACAAATGAAGTATGAGATTGGTAGGACTGTTGACTCTGATTCTGTTATAATGTAATATCAGTAATAACTACTTTTTCAACTCGATGAAGCACAAAGAGTCAAAGAATCAATATCACATCCACTGAAACTCGAACACACTCCCTCCCATTTGAAGGTGTCACTAGACTACTAGGTCTTTAACCATGTTCTTTAAATTTAGTTCTACAAATTTAAGAGAGATGTGAGTAAAAAAAATCATCTAAAGGCAAATAAAAGATAAGAAACAATAATAAGAGAAGCAGAAATATATAGAATCCTAGTGACTGACTCTATTAGAGTACCGTAGTATCCATTCATAAACTACTTTCTCAACCTACTGAAGCACATAACAACACCTCCACTGAGGACCAAACCCACCACCTCCCGTATACAAGGAAGGGTTTGATACCACTGGACCACAAGGCCCTTAGCATTTAGTAGTTAAAATAAAGATAAGTATGAACATTTGTTATTTAATTTAATTGTCACTCTCATGCACAAGTATATGGATTAATTTAACTGTCACTCTCATGCGCAAGTATATGGATTAATTTAACTGTAACTCTCAAAGAAGATAAGAATGAAAATTTAATCAATTAAGAACAAACAATGTGAAGTCCCCTAAAAGATCATCTACTCTTGCCCAGTGCTTTCTAGAGTATTTGTGATGTCTAAGTTAACATCACTCTCGTGTGTAATTACAAGCAATAATCACACACAATTTGATCATGATTCTATGCAATTATTAATTAATTCAGACAAATAAAACACTTAACAATTTAAAAATATTTTAAACTCATGAATTTAAGAACAAATTACATGAATAAACTTCACTTTAATTAGTCATTCACAGTAAATAAAGAAGTTAGAAATCACGAAAATTCAAAGTAAACATCTCAATTACAACCAGAAAAGAGAGAAATATTTAAGAATTGATCGTCTATGAAGCCTTGTTCTCTTCCTTCCCTTACTATGTTTGAGACCAAACTCTAAGTTTTTTGGTGTGGATTTTTCCCCAAAACGTACCGAAGTGTCTAAATCTAACTTCTGACATTCTTGACCTTTTGAAATGTCAAAATTACCGCACATTTTAATGTGGTCCATGTGGATCACGATCCACCAAGCATTGTGGTCCAAGTATCAAAACGACATTGTTTTAATTAATGAAAATAGACAGATGAAACGGTCTCCGTTCCGGGCAATTTGCTTATCTAGATTTTTATGTGACTTTTTATAATTCAATTTTATTTAGTATGTTCATTGTACATGTCGGTCATTCGCTCTTTATTTGTCAATAAAATTAGTGTTCGAAGCAAAGATTCCGGTAAAAGCCAAGAAAGTTGGTCAACAACTTTTTTTTTTTTTTTTTTTTTTTTTTTATTCTTACTAAACCAAACCAAATTAAATTTGGAGATTAAGCTCCAATGACAGGTGACGTTGGTTATAGAGAAGATGCTTTGGCTATGTCTCAACAACTCAACCTTGTCTTAGTTCTAAGATAAAAAGCTTCGTCTTTAAAGCACTGAAGTTTGCCTAATGCACACTTTTAGACAATGATTGTGTAGATTTATCTCTTCGTCTAAAAAATTATAAGCTTTTTTTAAAACACTGTCACAAACATGTTACTCCTTTCGTCCCATTTTATGTGCCGATTTAATTAACGAGTCTTAACTGAAGTTACTTACATTTTAATTTTTCATAATATTAGGTTTAGAATTAGTATGTAAAGTTTATATATTTAGAAATTACATTAAAAGTATTATTGAACACACAAAAAAGTCAAATTTAAAAATTATTAGCAAATACTAATAGAAATAAGCAAAGGAAAAAAAATTAGTTTGACCAATGAATAGCAAATAAGATGTATTAAAAAAAGAAGCAAATAAGATAAGATAAAATGGGACAAAGAGAATAAATTTCAAGAACAAATATGCAATTTGAAAGATTTGGCTGTGGATAATATAAGGCTGAATTGTTGAATGGATCTCATGCTGGGCTCATTGAGTTAATTGTAATCAAATGATCTTGTTAATAGGCTACTATGATATTGTTTATTCCTAATCGGTTTATGTTATTGGGCTTTCATTTAGTGTTTTAATTTTAATGGTGATATTGATATTGGCTTAGCCTTAACGGCAATTTCACGGACTATAATCCACATAGTATCATTATTACATGGACCATAGTCCATACACACTACCGGCAATTTCGCTATTTCTGTCCAATAATAATATTGGTCGGTAATTTGAAAGAATTACAACTTTTCATCGCAAATAGAAATAGACGGAAAGTTGGACGGAAATTTATTCCGTCAAACACTTCTGTGTTGGACAAAAATTCCGACCGACAGTAAATGTTAGATTGAAATTCCGTCCAACATGCAACCGTCGGACAGAAAAACCAAATAGACCGGTAAGGGAAATGTAAAATTAAATACCGTCCAACATTATTGTTGGAAGAAAATTGAAATATTTAACCCTAAACCTAGTCTCGCTAGTTGATAATCTCAGTTTCCGCAGCTGGCCTTTCTTGAACTCTCGTGGACACAGTAGTCCATACAGCTTTGCTGATCCTCCTCCTCCTTTCTTGAAAATTTTTGGGGAACGGGAACGGGGACGGGGATACACCTCCCCGCCCCGTCCCGTCCTGTCCCTGAATAATTATTATAATATATAAATATCAATTTTTAATATTAAAATTTTAGTTTTTAAAATTTAAATTACACTTATTTAAAATTTTGATTGAGAATTGACCGGGGACCGTCCCCGCGTAATTTCCCACGGGCCACGGGAACGGGGATGGGGACTATTTGTCATATCTCGCCAAGGATGGGGGCGGGGATGGAGACGAGGACGAGGTAGGAGTTTCGGGGACGGCCGGACGGGGAGTATACTCCCCGCCCTACACCACCCCGTTGCCATCCCTACTCCTTTCGTTCCATGTTAGGTGTCAAGTTTGGTTAACGAGGTTTGACTGAAATTATTTACAATTTAATTTTTCATAATATTAAGTTTAGAATTAGTATGTAAAATTTATATATTTAGAAGCTGCATTAAAAGTACTCTTAAACACATAACAAAAATCAAATTTAAAAATTATAAGCAAATGCTAATAGAAATAACCAAAGAAAAAAATGTTAATTTGACCAATAAATAATAAATAAGTCAGATAAAATGAGATAAATGGAAATATGGAATACATGTTAAAGAACAAATATGTAATTTGAAAGATTTGGCTGTGGATAATTTAAGGCCGAAATGCTGAATGGATCTCATGCTGGGCTTATTGCATTGGGTTAATTGCAATCAAATGATCATGTTAATAGGCTACTATGATATTGTTTATTCCTAATCGGGTTTATGCTATTGGGCTTTCATTTAGTGTTTTAATTTTAATGGTGATATTGATATTGTCATTGGCATAGCCTAACTGCAATTTATATCATGGACTAGGTCCACATAGCACTATTGACTCTAGATCAAAACGATAAGACACATAATTCATATTCGTAATGTACAGAATTTCATAAAACAAGATATAAAAATCACAATACAAGACACATGCACATGTTATATATTTACTTATTTTTCAAATATGATTTATGTACATAATTTGTTTTCATGGATAGAATTTTATAACACAAGACACATAAATTCATAACATCAGACATTAATTTTTTTAAGGTACAGAATTCATACTCTTAAAGGTAAGAATTTTATAACATAAAATACAAAAACTCACAATATAAAAAACATATACAAAGTTCACAGTGCACTATGAACCATGATGCATGTATAAGGATTGAGCCTTAACATAGGTGTTAGAGGTGAAAAGATTCACTAACCTAATTTTATTCAGTGGTCAGTAAAAACATATCAAATAGTGCATGGTTGGTAAAGGCACCTCAATTCTAGTATTAGTACGTAGATGGCAATTTGCTCAAAAATAAAAATTTCCATTACTGTTTTTATGTTTATGTTTATGTGGAATTTTTTGTACTTTTGGTCCCACGAATATGGTGTTACTAACAACTTTGATTCACGGCTTTTAAAATTTGTAGAATTAGTTCACGGCTATTACTTTCTTTGCGAATTTGATCCTTCTGATACATTCTCCGTTCAATTTTAGTCAAAAAAAAATAAAAAATTTCTCGTTTTAATGTGGGTAATATTGTCTTTTACATCTTAATGTTGCTGTAGATCGGTCCACGACCAATTTTCTTCCTACTCATTATCGTTTTGACACCTTGTGCCTTAAATTTTTTATTAGCAAAATTCCTCATCATTTCATGCAATAATAATAATAATAATAATAATAATAATAATAATAATAATAATAATAATAATAATAATAATAATAATAAAATAAAGATACGTAGTAATAATTATTTTTTACTAAAATCAAATCACTATGCCTTTAAAAAAAAAATACCACACAAGTCTAATTATAACAGAGATTCTTTGGACTTAGGATTAGTCTAGCATAAGATAGGAAACCTAATGTAAATGAAAGAAAAAACTAATTTATTACGAATATACAGAAACTATTGTGTATTCTTTAGGCCGCCATTTTGAGCCAATATCTTGGGATTTGTACGTACTATATTTTAGGCCTAGCGCCCTTGGTAATAAAGTTAATTTCTTCCTATCCCTATTTCGGCAAATTATTGCATGGACCATGGTCCACACAGCTACTATCAAATAATGTACCTACAGTACAAAAATCTGTGTGGACCATGGTCCATGCAATAATGATTGCTTCACTATTCTATACCCCGGTTTATGTTGGACCCGGTCCCAATAAAACTATCAAAATTAAATAAAGCTTAAAAGTACGTAATGAAATACCCTTGATTTTTTGTTGTTGTTGTTGTTGTTGTAAACTTAGAAGTGTATTATGCAATAACTAAAATACGAAAATTAAAATAATTTGTACTTTATAATTATTTCATATATCTATATATATATATATATATATATATATATATATATATATATATAGAAAGACATGTTGTTACTTAAACATGCCCATAGTGTATATGATGGTGATGATGAAGTGATATTAATAATATTGATATGGCATGATAGATGGCATGGTAGATGATGTGATGATATGATGTAGTTAGGTGAATGATGTGAATATCTATTGTGTTCAGAAGATCAAAATAATATTTATTTAATTATAATATGATAATATATTATTTATAAAAATTATTTAGCCATAATAACTTAATTGTAAATGTATTTAATTAAGCATAGCTTAGGATTAGACATTAATAATGATTTAATAAAGTACATGACATGACAATAACAACCTAAAAACATGCAAAAGATTATCTCTACTTAATAATAAGTTTGAATAATAAAATTTAAAAAAAAAATTAAAAAGAAATTCTTTATGCTTAATAGAATTAAATGCACTTTTTCCCCATAAAATAATGAATGGTGGAAAGAAATAGAAACCCACTGCACGTGTGGTGGGAGTGGGACAGTGGGTCCATGCTTGCTAGGCCCCCTTTTTTGACCCAATATTTNATCAATTACTCTACTTACCTAAACACTTTATATTTAGCCATTCAATGTGGAATATATTATTATTATTATTATTATTATTATTATTATTATTATTATTATTATTATTATTATTATTATTATTATTACATAATGTGTGTGTATATATATTGAAAGTATTATGATAGTATTAAATATAATTAAATATATTATTTTTATTACATTAAGTTAAATATCTTCGACAACAAAATTATTCATATATTCACCATTTGAAGAAGAATTTTAGTAAAAGATTTTTTTATATATATATAAAGATAACTACAATAAAAAAGTAACTGCAATCTTATAACTCGAATGAAAATCTTAAATTATGGAAAAGAGACTCGCCCCTTATTATTCACACTATGGATTTATTTATTTATTAATTTTTTAATCTAATGTGCTAATCAAAATGGAGGCTTGATGTGCAATCTTGACTGGGACAGGACACCATAGATCGTGAATGATTTTGTTGAGAAGATTTGGCTCCTCTGCGGCTCTACTTTTGTCTTTATGTTTATATTCTTTGGAGAATAAGCATTAAATTAAACATAATATCTTATATAGCTTATTAGATATTCAGAAAGCTATTTTTTCTTTAAATCCCAAACTTAAGGACTCTCACAGTTTTATTTTGTCAGAAAATTGATGGAGAGGTAAATCATGAAATATTAGAATGTGTCTCAATTGACTTACAATTACACCTACCTTTTCTTATTCTTACCAACAAGTGCACGCAATATAGTATGCTATAATTACTATTTACGTGAAGGTATTAATTAATATATTGCAAATCAATTACAATTATGTGTGTGTGTGTGTTGTATACAATGACATCTATCACCAAATGATTGCATGTGTTAAGTGGCCGGCCTAAACCCTAAACCCGAGATAATCACCGAATGATTGCATGTGTAAAGTGACATCGATCTCAATAATTATAACCTAACATCTTCCATTTGAGAAGTTTAATTTGTAAGTGTGCACCTAATGCAACTACAAGATTAAAAGGTAAACTCTTGTACGCAAGGTACCATGTTAAAGAACTTTGCTGAGCTAGACCTTTCCTAGAACACATACGAAAATCAAGTTAAATCTGAATTATAATAGTTTCACAACGATAGAAATAGACTCAATGGTTGATAAATGCAAAAGCAAATTAACCATAAATAAATTGATGGACTTCACTATAAGTTTATATAATTAAATACAATATTAAAATATAACATAAAAGTTTATATAATAATTAAATACAATATTAAAATATACGCTCATTATCAAATTAAACATTTAATAACCAACTACTATATGTAGTCTGATCTGATGATACATATGTTACTATTCTAAATGTGTGGTCACAAGATCGAATCTCGATGGTGAGAGCATTAATTCTTTGGAATGGAAAATAGGATCGGCCCAAGCCAGGGTAACGGTGCAGGGCCCAAATTTGTAACTGAAAATACAATTTTAGAAGGAATTGACATATAAATTTTGGTAAATAATTTTGTATTTAAATATGCACACAAAATGTCACTTTTAAATTATTTTTTTTTTGAATTTTTATTCATTATATTTGGACAAAATTATTTTATTACATTTTAATTTTTGTCATACAATACAATAACTTGAAGTCCAAATAGATCTGGGCTCAATTAACACAGTTATAAAAATCTTTTATATCTTTCAGATATCTTTTGAGATTATACTTCTCACCTCTTTAAATAAATAAGATCCCTATTTTTAATGAAAGTGTGTACTAGAAAAGATTGAGAATAGATTCAACTTTTGAATACTATGACTCTGTTACAATATAGTATGTTCATAGCTACTTTCTCAACCTACTAAGCACGGAAAGTCAACACATTTGTTCATATGATTCAGAATACATTCAATTAAAATAAAACATATCGTTGAATTCTCGGCGCATGACATTCCACGCCTAACACATATGGTTCAACTTGGCCTGGTCGACTGGTCGGCCTCCCAAGCATCTTCTGGGAAGATACAAAATCCTTGAGTTCACTGCATCCTGACAATTACTAACATTTTCAATGTTTTTTTCTTATAATTTTCTATTTTGACCAACCCAATCAATGACCATATAGCCAGCATATTGCTACTAATTAATTAACGAAATTGGAAAAACCAAATTATTACGTTGAATTACGGTACGATGATATATAGTAAACAATAAGGTTGGGTAACAAAATTAAACGACAGCAGATAGTTTATGGTGATAATGTCAAAAACAGAAAAAGACATGTGGCAAAGGTAGTCTTGCATGGCGCATGCATGCAAGAAGATGGAGAGTGCTTAATTGACTTTAACTAATTTAATTCATTAATTAATCTCTAATCACAGTTTTAAACGTTTCTTGCATTCCTTAATCACATGATTTCTCATTTTCTTGGCGTACATATTTTAATCTCTTCCCCCAATACATATATTTTATTCTCGTTTAGGGTATGAGTCTTGAATGGCAACTTTAATTTACTATACCCACAGTCTTTTTGGTTCCATGCAACAATTCATAAACCTCAAGTTTTATTATTATTATTATTATTATTATTATTATTATTATTATTTAAAACTAAGTCATGGACAGGTGCTTTGCAAAGACTATCGTACCCAACAACTAAATATAATTATTCAGTATTAATTAAATATTGACAGTGACAATATGAAGATTATGCTTAAAGTGGACAGATTTCTTGTGCGCATCGACATTTGACCATGTCTATTGAACCATTGAGTCCACTTTAACTAAAGCATGTGTGGCCAAATTTGCTAATCTCCATATATGACTCATAATCATCATCATCAAGCTTGTGTATTATTATTATTATTATTATTATTATTATTATTATTATTATTATTATTATTATTGTTTTTGTATGCATGTTAATGTTATATGTACTATTTACATGTGTATGCACAATATAATATATGTTTATTCGTTAAATATAATATATACACACACTTTGGTAACATTATTATTTGGTTGAACTGCAATTGGAGCAATTTGAGCAATTCATCGCCCCATTGATAGAAATTTTAACTTGATTGGATCGAGTTTGAATTAGTGGCACTATTTATATTCATCACATGAAATGATAGCCACATCAATACCAAATATTTATTTTTATAAATAATAAATTAATTATAATTAATTGTTAATTATATATTAAATTTAATAAAAATTTATTTAAATATAAATTAGCATATTTCTTTTTAAGTATTCTAAGAACTTTAATATATCGCATATTATATTATCAACAAAGCAAATTAATTGACTATTGCGAATATACACACGCGCACATGGGCCACGCTAATATAATAACTTTTTTTTTCTTTAAATACAAAGAGTTATAAAACTTTAAACAAACTACTATCATTTAATAATTTTCTTTTTTATAATCTATATTAGCATATATGATTGCAGAGGACCATGTTTGGTAGGTCAATCACCCATTTGCTTAAAATAGAAATCAAAATATTCTAATTTTAGTTAAGCTCAAGCAACTTTAATTGAATAAAATAAAATTTGAAGTGATGGAGTGTGGATAAGATGATATGGTTGTATTTCAGTTTAACCCATTTGCTTAAAATAGAAATCAAAATATTCTAATTTTAGTTAAGCTCAAGCAACTTTAATTGAATAAAATAAAATTTGAAGTGATGGAGCGTGGATAAGATGATATGGTTGTATTTCAATTTAAGTAAATGTCTGATCTTATCCAATACTGTTGGATGGAGGCTTGAAAAGCCGAATCTAATACGTGGCGTGATTGTTACGCAAATATAAAGAGATTAAAATACTTGTGATTAAATTGGAACTTATTAGTCACCAATAAATGTCACTCTGTTTTTCAATAAATGCACTCATCTATAGGTTTGCTTAGTTGTACTTTAAAGTTCAAGTCATTTATAAAAAATACAATCTTTTTTTTTCCTAATTCTAATTGCTTTAGATGTATTAGATCTTTTCAAATTCTTAGCTCTTATTAGTTTCTAGTTTTGGCATGGGGAGTAGTTCTCATAGGATGTGCCTATATAAATAGTGAAACTAATCCCACGTAAATAGAGAGTTAATCCCATGTAAGCACCACAAATTTAGGAGTTAATCACCCATTATTTTCCCATGATCTTCATGTTAGCCACCTTACCTTGTTAATTGCTGAGGAATTTTCTCCACCACACTTTGTTGAGTAACTTCACGAACCTTTAATCAATATAAGCAGGCGCTCCACAAATGTAGCTCTGTATCTTTCCCATATATTATTTTCAATAAAATAAAGATCGAACCAACATATGCCAACAATAAATTAATAAGTACTGAAATTAATTAAACTAATATAATTATAATCAAATGAATATAATTATAGTACTTTAATTAATTTACATACTAACAGAAACTAGTAACTGTAGGTATAGAATGCGTTAACTGAAGGTACACTATTTTTCTACAGGGTTCACAATGGAATATGAGCCCTGATCCATGGTATAATAATTGTTGCGATAGAACACATGCTTTAATTTAGTATCAGAACTAACCTCATGTCAAATGTTATGAGTTCGAATCTTCACGTCACCCACTAAAAAGAGATTATAGTTCATGTGTTGCTTGGAACCTATCAAAAAGTAATCGACAGCATACGGAAAGGACATGTTGAGAATATAATATATAAACATAAATGTGGAATCTAATTATTATTTTAGATTTTTAGTTAGATGAAGCAAATACTTCCATTCATCCAGCTCCCACATGCAGAAGAAAAGGGAAGAAACCTAGAACCCTGCTTTTGTCATTGATGCCCTGATGCGTTATACTTTTCCATTCTAATAACTTCTAGACGACTCGAATGGAAAAATCAGCTAGCTTAGATTTTAGAAGCCGCCGAAATAGAAGCGAATAAGTGTAATTTAATAGGAAAGTGCACTACCTCGTAAGTCATAAGTGGTTTTGTTTTGCATCCTTTAATAAGTCTATGATTTCCATAATTATTATTATTATTAATTTATTAATATTAAGTTAAAACGAATTCTATTTGCTTTACACGTGTGGGTTTGTTGTCCAAGGATGTTTCTACTGCCTATAGCGATTTGATTTCACTATTCAGCTTCAAAAACATTTTTACAATAACATCATCAATAGACAATTTTTAAGTAAAATTAAATTTAAAATCTTATAATTATGAAGTTAATTATTTGATCAATTTTATTAAGTTGTCCGCGATTTAATATTATACTAATTATATAATCTTTAAATTAAGTTTAATTTGAGTAGTTTATAATTTTGTTTTAATTTGTGAGTATTTCCAATGAGCATCACTTGACGGTGGGTAAGGTGCACTAGTAAATATAACTACTCTCATTTATGCCCATCTTTTTTTTTTTTTGAATGCTACTGACTCTATTACAAAGGCTCGAACAAATATAACTACTCTCATTTATGCCTATCTTTTCCCGTATACCGGGAAGGGTTTGATGCCACTGGACCACAAGGCCCTTGATTTATGCACATCTTTAATTATTTTCAAACCCATTTATCTATACGCAAATTATATCATGCTCCAGGGTTAATCATGTTTGTAGTCAATTCTGATCTAAATTATGACCATACTACAGTTAATATATTGTATACTTTCATTTTACAAATTATGTAAATAACTGAATATAAATAATCTATTAATTGAAATTACATAATATGTTAACTTTTTATATATATATATATATATATATATATATATATATATATATATGTATAATATGGACCAAGGATCGCAATGGACCATTGTTATACCATGGAACATGGTCTGCCTTACATTGTTGACGACTCTAGTTCAAAAGTTATGTAGAAGAAGTTAATATATTGGCTCTGTTTGGTAAATAATTAGTCTATAAGCTAATTTTGGCCTATTTGACTATTATTAGTTATTTGACTTGGTTAAAAAATTAATATAAGTGATTGGTTAAATTAATAAGATTTTTTTAACTCCAAAATACTAAATTTCAAAAGGCTACTCAAAGCAACATTTTCAATTAGCCTTTAATTTTGAGAAAAAATAAATTATACCAAACAACTATCAGCTAATTTACCAAATATTTTTCTACAATCAGCTAATATTATCAATTAATTATACCTTCTAACTCAATCAGCAAACATTCATTTACCAAACATGGCCATTATGTGTCTTCAGTTAATAAATTATGTGCTTGTAAATAAAGTCAAACACATAATTTATTAATTACTACATACACATATTGCAAGTACAGAATATGTTAATTGCATATTATTATATGCTTGCAGTTAACATATTATGTGTATTTAGTTAAATATATATTTAATTTATTTAATTTATAATCACATAACTAAGTTGTTTTGATATTATTTTTAAGTGACGATCGACGAATGCATGCCCTAAATAAATTTCAGTATCATGAATTCAGATTCTTTCAAAAGAATATTAACTAGAGTTAAACTCGTAACCTTCCATTACCAAAATCATACACACCCACCCACGTAGGGCTCTAAGGAGATCAGATATTGTATATTCATAATCGAATGCCATCATAAAAGATTAAAAGAAACTTCTTTGTTTTTGGTTGCATCCAAAGTACATATTGAAGCAAAAGAAGAAAGAGATTTCGTCATCATCATCATTGTACCCCTAAACCGTGGCACATTGGGTAAGCATATGACAATATACATACTAAAATGTACAGAACTCGCCCGGCCGGCCGGCGCTCGGCGGCGAGCATATCGTACGTTATTCGATCAATCCATTCACCTAAGCCACCACGTGCACCGATCCCGGCGCCGCCCACCGAACACGTCGAACACAATAACTTCCTGGTGGCGGTGGAGCTCGTCCAGCGCCGCCGCCCGCGGCGGCTTCACGTGATTCCTACAAAGCGGGCACGTGCTCCGCCCCGTCCCGAGCCACCTATCCAAACAAACCTTATGAAACACGTGCTCGCACCTCAAATCCCTAACCTCTTCCCCTTCCTCAATCTTACACAGACAAACCGCGCACTCAACTTCCCCGGCGCCGCCCTCAAACCGCCGCACGCCGAGCTCCGGCCCATCACCGCCGGAAACCGCCGCCACGTCGAATTTGAACAACGCCGCCCCCGGCCGCGCCTGGCAGAAAGACTGCAAAAGGAGAAAATCCCACGCCCATTTCAGCTGCGTCGCCACGAAAACGACGTAGTTTAGGAACGTCGAACCCGGAAACATCTTTATGGTTTTCTTGCAGATAAAAGTGCAGATGATTAAGAGGAAGAAGAAGGATAGAGCTTGGGAAGCTGGTCTCATTTCTTCTTTCTCTTTAAGGTTTGTGATTCTCAATGGTTAATCTTATGGTGTATATATATATGTGTGTGTGTGTATAGAGAAGGTAGTAGACCAGAAAGCACCTGGAAGTTGACGTCATCAAAGGATGGAAAATTATATTCTTTTTTCTGGACCACGTTTTTTCAAAAACTTGTGTGTATACATAGTGGATAATATAAAAAACAAAATATTAAATAATGTTATTTTCGAGTAATTTAATGTACGCGAACTATGTCTGCCGCTGTACAACATGGGCAATCGTCATTTTACTCCACCATGGGGGCTGTGATGACTTTTAATAAAGCGAGGCACCCACTCGTGCTTTTTGACTATTTTGTTCACGTTATTGTCATTTTTTTTTTTATTTGAGTAGTCAAGAAAAACTTGTAATCACTATTCCAGCAATTCACAGATCACACACCAGAAGTAAACGATAATAGGATGATTTTGTGTGTCAAATTTGACTAGGGGTGTTTGGCAAATAGTTGTTAGTTGAGTGGGTTAGAGGGTTTGACTAGTTGACAGCATTAGTTGATTACATAAAAGTGTTTGGTAATTAATTGATAGTTGATTACATGCAAAATGACTTTTTCAAAAAATTGATCAAAAAAGTTGCATTGAATTTTAATATTTTGAAGCAATAAGCGGTTATAAAAAGCTAAATAATCAAACACTCATATTGATGGTTTAACCAAGTCAAACAGCTAATAGTGGTCAAATAAGCTAAAATTGAATGATAAGCTAACTATGTTACCAAGCAGAGCCTAAATTAATTTTAATAAGAATTGAATTTTTATGTAGGACAAAAATTATGTTCTATCGACTTGGTCAGTGTTTTTCGGGTAGGTTAATTTTTAAACAATGGAAAAATGTAAACAAGGGAAAAAGTGATGGGTTTGGTGAATAAATTCGTGATGGCATTCCTATCACGGAACTTCACATTCAACAATGTAATTCTTAATTTTTATAACTATTTTATGAATAGTGGAGGTGCAAATTAAAGAAGAAGGTCACATGCATATTTGAGTTTTTAAATTAGCAATAATCAACTTATTCAATAAAATAATTAAGCTTATAGGTAAAGTCTTAAATTTATTTCCTCATACTTGTTTAACAACCAATACTTTTATGAAAGAATGCTGAATTTGATCCTTCAAACTTTCACCTAATAATATGTCTCTTAAGACATATTAATAGGCCTCTCTAACACTTACCATTATATAAAAATTATAATTTAACTAGTAATAAATGTACACTTTTATTTTCTTACAATTACGTAATAATTACCGCTATGATGTGACGGTAAGATTACATGATGGACTATATAGCATATCCTTATATTATTGTATACACTATATAGCATATCCATATATTATAGATCAATGCATTTTTTGTTTTCTTAAGAAAAAAAAAAAAAAAACATCCTAGCTAGCTAGTAGCTAGGTGTAGTTGTAGTTCTATAATATTGGAGATGGAGAAAGTGAAGTAACACTGACAGGACATCTCAATTCAGAAAGAAAAATTAGACCATCTTTTTGAATTACCTAACGGTAGAAAATTGACGTTTTAAATTACTTGAATTGGGACTATATGAAGTGTTGAAAATTATTAGTTTGAATAAATGCAAAAGTGAAATTGTGACATGCAAACATTTCCATTTTTTGATAAACTTGCTCTCTGTTCTAATACCGATTAATATGAATTTAGGTCTTAACTCTGATCTAACACAAGCTAGCTAGCTTCTCATAATTGTAGTTTTGATTCAAGTCTTATATATATAATTATTAATTAGCACATATTCTTATCCGTAGTTAATGTGAGACGCATCACTATAATTGTGATAAAGAAAAATTGAGTTTCTAACCACTTTAGATATATGAAAAAATGTCCTTAGATATTACATACTGACCATCCATAATGGTCATTGGAAAAAATTAGACCTTTAGGTTGCTAGACAATATCCAAATTAAAATTTTAAATAATTGAAACTAGAAGTGTTTAGTAAAATTAGTTGTTAAGGAAACATATAATTTATTTTTTTTTTTTTGAAATACTCCTGATTTTTTAAATGACAAAAGAATATATGTATACATTAATGATCATTTGAAAGAATATATACTCCGTTCATCCTATTTTATATGTCTGGTTCAGTTAACGATACTTGACTGGAGTTATTTTTAATTCAATTTTTATAATATTAAGTTCAGTATTAGTATATAAAATTTATATATTTAGAAACTACATTAAAAGTACTATTAAACACACAAAAAAAAACTAAAAAAAAAAATTAAACAATACTAAAGAAAATAAGCAAAGAAAAAAGGTTGATTTAACAAATGAATAATAAACATGACATATAAAATGAGACAAAGAGAGTATATATTTCTTGAACACCGTGATTTACTCCTTTATAATCCTGTCAAACAGGAGTGTAAGGACTTTTTGGAATAGAGATTTTATCTTTTTATGGAGAAGTGAGAGTTAGAAGTTAGAACCCAGTTCCTTTCAAAAAAAAAATAAAGTTAGAATCCTGTTTGGCTGATAGTATTTCATCTAACGTGTAGAAGACTGGAATAGAAAAGTATGGAACATAATACAAAAGAGTCCCAATTATTCAATGAGGTCAATAAAAGTGTTCCCTTCATGGGCATGGGAAATGACAAGGAAAGTGCAGTAGCAGTACGTACGTAGAGTCGACAATTATCTCGTACAACATTTATTAATTTTGTCTTCTATTATAGTATTATTACAATTACATAGATTTAAACAATATATATGTATAAATGTCTTCAATATGAACAAATGAACAATGCACTGTACCCCAATGAATTGAAGAAAATTCTCTGATGATAATGACTG
>CM008339.1:33005181-33017868 GCA_002525835.2 Ipomoea batatas
TTTTTTTTTTTTTTTTTTTTATTTAATTTTTTTTTTTTTTTTTTTTTTTTTTTTTTGCTATATACATTGAATAGAATGTGGCATATTATTTCTAAAGCATCTCATCTCAATTTGGAGCAATCAATCATTATCAATTTACCTGTAAGGCAACACCTCACTATTAAATCACATTATTGTCATCTTAAGTTCCTAATTCATCAATTTTGTGGTGGGTGTGAGCAAAAAAATTAAAAAAAAAAACTATTATTATTATTATTATTATTATTATTATTTTTATTTTTATTTTTATTATTATTATTATTATATGTGCCTTGTACTTCCAAGTGGTACCCTAAAGTAAAATTTTCAAGAAATATGATGTAGCAAACTTTTCTTAAAGTTGCTATTTCCATAATATTATGACATCATAATTGCAAAAAAATTTCCGATTCATTAATTATAAACATTTCCGTCTAATATTGCAACATATATGGTAATTTGTGCTTTCAAAATTAATTTAATTTTGATTTGAACCGTTCAATTATAAACAATATTAATTAATTTATTTATTTATGATATTTTATTGACTAAAATCACAAAATTAATTTCTTTCATAGTCCGTATTCAAATAATTGTGGTGTAATTTTTTTGTAAATTAAAAAACAATAATAATAATTCGATTGTGCATGGCAACATGTCAACCATTTCTTGGAACATGAATAAACAAATCCATCAACATCAATAGTGGAACCGTTTCATGGTACGTAGTGCTACAGTCAAATGTTTGTTCTGATCTATGTGCAGGGGATGTGACTTATCGAGTGTCAAGTTGACTAGTCCATCATTCCTTAGTCAATACTGATGGCCCAACTAATAAATTTCTAATCTTGAATGCGAGAAAGAAAAGGGAAACTACTATGATTGCATGTATTTAATTCAAGGGGCAAATTGGGAAAATACTACTCCTACTCCTAAACTCTACTCAAACTTTATTATTCCCCCATAAAATTTTGATGCTGACATTTTCATTGGGACCTACATGATGAATGAATATAACTAATAACTAATTAATTGTAACATTTGGGAGTAAAAATGATAGTGTAAAAGTAGGGAGTACATATAGTAGAACTCGACAAATTATCGTGTGAAACACGACCCAAAATGACATCGCTGAATTTTTTATAAGTTAGAATAATGTACATTATGTGTTAGAATAGTGAAACTTCTGAGTAAGATAATATACATTATATGTTAGAATAATGTACATTATGAATTATAAAAATGTATATTGCAGTGACTAGTGTGGAACAAATAAATTGTACGAAACGACGTCATTTTTGGACCGTGGTCTACAATAACTATTGAAGTCAAGGGTGACACTCTTTGAAACTGTTTTACATATCTTTATTTGTAATACGTATTGGATCAATATAACAAATTTAAAAATATAATGCTTATGTTAAAAATATAATACTAATCATGAATAAATTATTTAATTTGTTACGGAGTACTTGTAAAGAAAAATGTAATAGAGAGATGTTATACTTTTAAACCAAAATTAATATTTAAGGGTTGAAAAATTATTTATGAGAAAAAAAAAACACAATACTAATTAGTGATAAATTGATTGATTGCTACTTAGAAAAAATATAATACTTCTTTCAAAAAAAAAATATATATATATATATATATAATACTTATGAGGAACAATATGATACTTTTAATGAAAAATGTAATACTTTTAAATCAAAATGTAATATTAAGAGTTAAAATATTATTTATGCGAAAAATTATAATACTTATAAAGAAAAGTGTACGTAATAGTGTAATACTTATAAATATATATATATATATATAAATAAATAAAACCCATCTCACTAAGAAATTTTGCCTTAATTTATAAAATTAATAATAATAAGAGTCATGTAATTATCGAATTTTCTTTTTAATACAACTGACCCTATTACATTGTAGTATCAAAGAGTCAATTTGACTCCACTAAAATTCGATCTCATGACCTCCCATATAAGAAAGTTACTACAAACCATCTGAATAACTTTTCTAATCGTGTTATTACTTGTAAAATTTAACTTTAAATTTAAAATTTCACGAAGATTGAAAATATAAAAACAACATATAGAATTACCCTAACTCAAGCGTTTCCAATCACTTTCATTCTTTTAACTAATATTTTGTATGCGTAATGCGTAAAAATATATGCCTAATAGTAATACTTAAATGTAATGTTAATTATATTAAAATATTTTCTAAAAAAATAGTATTATTTTTTTTTTTGAAAATTCATAGTTGTAGAATTTATATTATATTAAAAGTATAGTTGATAATTTGAGTAAATATTATGGTAGGATTAGTATTTTCAAAGTAAGAATTTTAGATATGATAAATTACTAAATATAATTATGGTAACATTTAATTAAAATTTAAATTAAACAAAGTTTATTTCTTATATTATTCGAATATATAATTTCAATCTACATTATTACCATGAAGAATATAAGAAAATATATTGTATATGAATATGTATAGTAATAATAATGGAAAAAGATAACAGAAGTTATAACGGTAAGGATACTTTTGTCTAAACAATTATATAATACAACTTTTATAACATAATGTATAAAATTTTTTAAAAATGAACATAAATCAAAGATATAATAATGGAAAAAGAGAATAGAAATTATTATTATTATTATTAGGTCATTGGTTTTGGTAATAGGAAAAGACCATTATACCCCTTTTTATAAACAAGAAAAAAATTCCTGATTGATCTGGCAACTATAAGGTTAAATTGTATACTAACTCACCCGGCCCAATGCAATTGTTTGTAATTATTTGGAACAAATCAACCAATTCAAGTTGGTATGGTAACTATAAGGTTATAAGTTCGACTTTTAGCGGGAGTGACTTATCTGTCTTATTGATTTAAGCCGATCATGGGCAATCTAAGGTGGTTTATCTCATTGTGGTTCTTTGCCGACTTGGGTCATAAACTTGATTTTTGCAATGCAGACCATCAGATAGTGACTGCGAGTTTCTATTGTTACCTAAAAAGAAATGTAAATATTTCGTTTTGAATCACAATTATTGTGTGAATATCACATTATATAATCATCTTTTAATTTGACAATATTTCTTTATGACTTGTTTACTCATATATATTATTGCATTTGGTCATTTGAACATTAACTTTTAGAACAATATGATAATTTCATAACTGTAACTTCATCTTTTGATGGAAAAAACATTCATCATAAACAATGTAATAACTAATAAATAACAATTTAATAGACTTTTTCATTAAAACTTATTCTTTTGAACCGGAATAGAATGCTAAAATTGTTTATTAACAGATTGACTTAGAAATTAACATCAATTGGATACAAATTGTAACATATGATGAAATATGATAACATCAGCAATGTCGTGAGAATAAATACGATTAAATTAATACGTAGTAATTAATAACTAAATATGATAACGTTACACTAACCAAAAAAATTAATAGTAAAATTTTCTACACCTGAAATCATTGTGGTAAAATTAGTCAGCAACGTAATTTCTTTGCTGTCTACCAACATGGAAATTAAAGCTTTGGTTGTTGAAACTTGAATAATTATCCAGGGCAGTAAAAAGAGGCAGTATAACCAGAGAACCAACAAAAATATAATATAAACAATATAGTTAGGATTTAGGAAAATCACAAAAATAAATAAATGAATAAATGGTTTCTTATGTGTCTGCAGTTAACATATTCTGTACCTGCAGTTATCAATTTATATGTCTATAATAATTACTATGTTATGTGCCTTCAATTCGTTTACAAGTACAAAAACACACGGTAGTAATTATCATGTTATGTGCCTTCAATTTGTTTACAAGTAGAAAAATACAGAAACAGTCAACTACATATACACAATGTGTTAACTGTAGACACATAACTTTTGAAACTGAGCGCACAATGCAAGGTGGACTCAAGTCCGTGCTCACAATTTTAAAACTCTATGTTCACAATTTTAGAACTCTATATACAAAATTATATTACTCAATGTTCACAATTTTTAAATTGTATATTCACAATTTGTTATATAGATTCAAAATTTGTATTATACTATTGAATATAGAGTTCTAAAATTGTGAAAATTTATGAAATTGTGAACACAAAGTTCTGTAATTGTGAATATAGAGTTTACAAATTATGAACATAGAGTTTTAAAATGATGAACATAGACCTGGGTCCATCTTGCAAGGTGGGCCCGAATCCATGGCATAATAATAGGCTCCATGGTATATCAATTGTTATTGATGGGTTTGGGCTCTAGACATTAACCATCAACATCATTTCTTAAGTCTTATACTCTTCTACTTTTAACTCTTAAGTCTTAGGCATTATCCCTATTACCTATGAGTTTTCGAATAATTCTTACAAGCTTGTACTTTGTTGATATTTTGTCCTAGTCGTTGTTTATTTTATTCTCAACTACCCTGTTCCATGGTGGGAATATTTTATTATTATTATTACTATTTTTAACATCATGTTATGTTCAATAACATTAAAATTGTACATTAAAGAAAGAAGGAAAGACAAGAATAAGACAATCTTGCATTAAAGGATGGAACATTGGTTTATGGTTAGTCCAATCAGCCAAACACACCATGTTAGCAAATTAGGCCCAATGTGGCAATCCAAGCCCACCCAATAGTCTAGGGAATCATTTGGCTCACATAACTGTGTTAATAATAAATTAAAAAAAAATACATTATTTGTGTATATAAAGTAAATTTTTTGAAAATATATTATTTTGTATACTATTAAATAATGCACATTCAATACACAAAATGTATTTTGTATTAAAAAATATATTATTTGAATATTAAAAATGTACTTTTAGTGTATTAAAAATGTCAAAAAAATTTAATACAAATGGTAGGCCTAAGCGTAAAGCGCAGGCGCGAGTCATTGTCACTGGGTAATAGACAATAATTTAAGCCATCGCAACTCTCGCAATGTAACCTAACATTTAGTTCAATTGTTATACTATGAAGTAGAGTTCATTGCATTGTAAATTCTTATTTAAAATGACGTTCAAATTATGTATAGTATTTGCAGTTAATATGTTATTACTTTCGGTTGATAAATAATGTACATACTACAATTAAAATATTATATCTGCAGTTAACATATTATGTGCCTATATTTAATAAATTGTGTATCTTCAATTTATTTATAAGTACATAATATGTTATTATGTGCATCAGTGCGTGTATATAATTTAAATATCGTTTTGGATGAGGATCATGGTTGAAAAAAATTGGTAAGCACTGCTCGAGAGCTTAGCGCCCCTGTATTTATTTTATTTTTTAAAAATTGTTTAAAACTTTTAAATTTTTTAAAGACTAATAATTATAACTATTTAATATTTTAATAGTTAATGTTAAAATATTAAATATTACCCTGAAAATCATTATAGTTTGAATAATTTAGGTTATTTCGTTTAAAACGATGTCGCTTTGAGTAAAATAACTCTTTTAAAAAAACAATAGCTAATCGACCGACTAGGCAGCCTAGGAAGCCTAGTTGACATCTAGGAGGCCTAGGCGGTTAGGGCTTAAGTAGCCTAGTTAGTCGCCTAACCAGCCGGCCGCCTAGACTAACGATTATGGTGATACGCTAGGCGGCCGGCTGAAGCCAGTTGACGAGATGTTTGCAACACTAATCAGGATCCATGCATAATGTAAGGTGAATCTTGATCTGATCTATGGTATAAGTTTCCTATTTAGTCAGTGGCGGAGCCACAGTGGGGGCAGTTGCCCCCACTCCCCCACCACATATAAATTATATATATTAATTATACCAAAATTTAATTAAGCAGTGCACTGTTCGAATCCCACAGGGTGACTATTTTTTAATTTTTACACTGTACATGGTCTCTATATATGAAACAGACCATGTATATATATTTTTTCTTTGTTCTTTTTATTTTTTTCTTTTTAATATTAATAGTGAAGTGAATTATTTATAATGTGTTTTTCATTCAAACTATTTTATCAAATTAATTATGTTTTATATTTCGTTTGAAATATATTTTTATCTTGATATATTTTGATTTTTCATCACTAGTCAACAATATGTATGCAAGGGTATTTAAGTTTTTCAATTTTTTTTTCAAAATATCTTGTTAGTTTTAATCTTTCGCCTCCACGGGAGAAGATTTCTGGCTCCGCCACTGTATTTAGTTGGGTATACTCTTAATATACTATATACAATTACTAATATAAATAATACGGAGTAGATTTTCATATTGTACATTTGTACGCAAATCGGACTCTAGGCAAATGGCAATTGTACTGCTATTATACTTGTTTAATTTTATTAGAAAAATTCTATTAGGAATTTAGTATTATTCTCACACACGTTAATAATACGCATACCACACAGATCTACTTTATTATTTCTAACTTCATTAATATAATTCTACTGTGACTTATATTACGGACCAAAATTAGTATTTCAAATGGAATAGACCCATCACTAACAATTGTACGTGATTGTGACTTTTCATTTTTCCAAGTTTTTCTAGTAAAACATAACGTGCAGTGTTGTTATCTACAACGTAACGTGATTTTAATTTATTTTTTTTTCTGTTTGTTTCATGAAGTTTCTAGATAAAAGCAATACAATAATATAGTGTATATTTGCATCGTAAACATAGACACAAAAGTCCAATTTCTGAAATGGCGTGAATCTATTTTTTGAGTGCTAGTATCTCTGTTACAAACTCTACTGGTATTCAAACCCAAGACATCTAATATGAGAGAATTACTTTGTGCCATTAAACGATAAAGTTTTTATTGTTGTTACCTGATAGTTAATTATATGCAAAATGATTTTTTCAAAAAGTTGATTAAAAGAAAAGCTACTTTCAGCAGCATTATTTTTGAATTTTAACATTTTGAAACAATAAGATGTTACAAAGCTAATTAATCAAACACTTATTATTGACTGTTTAACCAAGTTAAACAGCTAATACTAATCAAATAAAACTAAAATTGACCGATAAATTATGTTACCAAACCGGCTAAATATATCAGTATATGATTGAGATATTAAATTATAGTTTCAAAGATGGGGCTACTAGAAGAATAAAATACTTCACACAAAAGTATTTAAATAGAGTTTTAATAACTACTCTCATTATAATTATCATTAATACAATAATACTACTTAAGAAAACGCTAAGACAAAATTGAAGTGTTTTTGTCGCTTTGAAATAATATTTAGGTTATTTAGTACGAGTGTTCTACTTTTCTTAACTTATAAGCCTGATTCGAATAAAACTTCATCAACTCATATTTCAAACGTGTATTAAAAGTTTTATTAAATAAAGATTCTCAAATTTTAAAATAAGAAAAATATTTAAAGAAAATAAACAGAAAACGAAAAGAGTTAGTTCGATGATGAATAATAAATAAAAATATACACATGTAATAAAGGAAGTAACGTTTAATGTCTTAGGATGCTTTTGTTTTGTTTTTCTTCAATTTTATTATTAGCCCAATTTGAAGGCTTGGCAAACAATGTTAAAGATTAAGAATGGCTGGTTGTCCGATGTTAATTGATTGTGTCTTCTTGTTGAGTGGCAACGAGAGAAACTTACAGTTATTACTTGAGGCTTGAGTGTGTGCACAGACAAAAGATTATAAGGAGATAAATTAATTTAGGCTAGCTACACATAGTTGCCTGCTTCAAATTAAGAAGATCAAACTAGCATCTTAACATCAAATGAAATTTGTTTACATGGTGCCGTTTGATTCAAAAAATATATAAAAATAACGTTAATAGAATAGAATTTTGAATACGAATGGAATAAGAAAGGAATAGAATATGAATACTATTCTATTGTTTGGTTCAATGAGATCATAAGAGGATCCAGATTATTGTATTTGGTTGGAGTACTAGAAAATATAAAAGGAATAACATTTAAACAAACAAAGTACAACTATTCAAAATAAAACACATAAAAAATAACAAAATACAAACATAATAAAAATATATATATATATTTTTTGTTGTAAAATTTGAACTGAATAGCAGTGTAATAAATCTATTCTACAGAATAACATTCTATTCTCAATGTATTTCACGAACCAAACTTAAAGTCAGGAAAAAATACATTCTCCTCAATGATATGCATAGCATTTTGTAATCTTTCCAAACAAATAAAACCATCACGAATCCCACATATCTCAAACTTTCTCCACACCTGCGTTCCAAACACAAAAATCAAGAAAGTGTCACCCACCTGAATCAGCATCACAATCTCCCCATTACACTTTCCTGCGAAGTCCATAGAAGAAGCTTTTCTCATAATTTCCCTATCTTCCAATGGAATGGGAATCATATATTTCCCCCATTCCATCGATTTCTCCAAACCCCAAATCTCCAAACTGCTCAATTGATGATTAACAGTAACGGCGGCTAGCCGACCGGCCACCGCAATCCACGGCGAGCTCAAAATACGATGTCGGAGTTCACACGGAAACGGTAACGTGCGAAACTCCTCGGATCCGACGTTAAACGCAATTATTTCCCTTTTAACGGTCCAGTTTATCAAGTAGATAACGCCGTTAATGTGAAGAGTGGTTTCTGGGTAGTTTGGGACGGCGGCGGAGGAAATAATCTCCCTCCATGATTCATCCTCTCCGAGAGTCAAAATCCAGTGCTTCTTATTGCCACGGCCGTGGATGCAACGCAGTTCCGACATGAAAACTTTGTACTTTTTCGAAACCGAATCGAAACCCAAGACCGCGTTGGCGAAGTTTTGCGAGGTGGATGGACGGACAAGATGGGTTCTTGGCAGAGAAACATGTTGTCTTATACTAAGGTTGCAAACCGTGACGTCTCCGTCGTTGTTGGCCAGACAAATCAGGCCGTTAGTAAACCTGAAATAAGCCAAGTTAAGTTGCACCACATAAATTATATAGAGGGAAAATTATAATTTTTGTCCCTCCATAATATGTCAATTATCAATGTCACCCCTGAATTATTAGTGGTGTAAATATGACCTCTCAATTTTCAAAAACATTACATATATTACCTCTCCCGTAACGAAAAAGGGGCAATATTTACACCACAGGAGGGACAATATTTACACCACTAATAATTCAGGGGTGACATTGATAATTTGCATATTATGGAGGGGCATAAATTACAATTTTTCCTTATATAGATAATTTTTATTTCTATCCATTATTAAGTACTGTAATTGTTATTTTTGTCCATAATATTACACTTTTTTTGTCCCTAATTCTTCTAGTAATTGTTATTTTCTTTTCATCTCTCCCTAATTATTGTGCAAAATGTCTAACAATTACTCAAGAATTAAGGATGAAAAATAACAATTATCTAAAAATTAGGGATGAAAAGAATAACCATGTCATGATAAAAGTTTAAGGATGAAATACGAGCATGAACAAGAACTAAGGACGAAAATAGGGATTACTCAATAAATCAGTAACAAAAACTACAAATTTTCCTATATAACATATATTATACAGGGAAATCTTACCTTAAATGAACCAGGTTGTGAAAGCATTGCCGGTCCATATACCGGACACGCTCGGCTTGGAGCTTTCCATGGTTTTCTTCCGTCAAATTTACAGTGTAAAAGATTTGTTGACATGTTTTGGATGGAACACGTAAGAGGATTCTTGTCCCGGGACAAGTTAAGGATCGATTTTGGTGCACATCAGCGAAAAACGAGTTATTTGTAAGAGAATAAAAGAATTTAGAAACACACCTGAACCGTACTATAGATTTAAGGGGAAGTCTACTGAAAATTTCGTAAAGAATGTCTTGTGGAGGGGAAGTTGCAGAGGTTGTAGAAGTTGAGGTATTCATGTCGATTTTTTCTTGAGATATCCAGAATTTTAAGAAGGGTATTTGTTGATCTTCTGCAAATCAATCGAGAGTTATAATTATATTAGAATTAGGCAACAATACTTGCCTAAAAATTAGTGCATTAATGCTTTCAAAAAAAAAAATAAAAAATTAGTGCATTAAAAAACGATTTAAGGACACTAAATATAAGAAAATTAGTACGTACACGAATTTTTTGGTCTTTTACTTGAAGTCACAATTTGTTTGGTCTTTTACTCAAAAGGTTTTAATAATTGCTTTTGTGGTAAAACACTAAAACTTATCGCCTTTGATGATAGGTTTAACGTGAAGTATACAGGATTTGTTTATATCGATTAAGAAACCACGGCAAATTATATTGTGAACCACGCCGCTAAATGCAGTCTAAATAATAAAAATTACTTTAATACCCATACATTATACCTAAACCCACCAACCAAACACACCCTTAATTTATATGATGATATATAATGGAATACGATAACACATGTGTCTAAGCTAGTAAGCAGGATCTAGATAGAAAACTTAAATAGTATTAAGTAGTCAAACACTTTGTGCTCAGATGGTATGTAATGATTCTTTCATATAGGAGGTTATGATATTGCGATATTGACTCTTTGTGTTTCAAACAGGTTGGGAAGCATTCAAAAAAAAAAAAAAAAACAGGTTGGGAAAGAATAAATGAACAAATATTACAATGTAATAGATTCAGTTGTATTAAAAAAAGAAAATAGTACTAAGTAAATAAATAAGGAGTAATTGATACCTAAAGAAGATCTCAAAACGGTGGCACATGTCGTCCGGAGACTAGGAATTGAAGCATCACCGCCCTCCATCGCCCTCCGGCGAGCCCCCTCAAGTCTTGGAATCCGGCGAGAAAATAAAGCACAAACCAAACCGTTTCTTCACTGCAACAACCGTTGTATGTATATATATATATGGTATGTAAATTTGTTGTTTGGAATATTACTATTTGTATCTTTTTGGTAATTAATTGGCAGTTATTTATTTGGGAATCGTGTTGTTGGGGTTGTAAGAGTGGGTGATAATAAATTAATGTGTAGAAATGGAAAAAGGTTTTGAGGGAATTTGATACTTATTGTCGTGAGTTGTATTCGGTGTCCAGTCCAGATGAATGCATGTACCGATTATTCCTGGTAAACTTCTGTTCACACCAGTAATTTAAAGAAGAGAAAATGCTATTTTCCATCACTAAAGATGATTCTTAACTATTTTCGAAAAAAGATGATTCTTAACTCGAAAAGCAACATCATATCATTATATAATGCACATTAAGAAGGAAAATCAGCACCTAAAGTTTTAGGGCGACGCGTTTAAGTTTTAACAACTAATGCACCACACAAATCACGCGAAAAACCATGCACCTAAAGCTTTAGATTGACGCACTTAAATTTTCAACACCTGACGCACCTTAAGCCACACAGTACAAAAATCACTCACCTTGAGTACAAAAACCATGCACCTTGAGTACAAAAACCACGCACCTTAAATTTGACCTAAATGCAAAAAGACCATTACCACTCCAAGTTTTTCTTTTTTTCATTTAGTTTTAATCTTGGACGTTTATTTAGGCAATATGAATGACTTAGAGTTAACCCCACAACCTGAGAGAGGCAACAACACGAGAAATTAGTTATACATATACACACACATCACTGACCTTGTGGTCTAGTGACACGAAGTGTCTTTCCCAAATGAGAAGTCATGGATTCGAACGCAGCCAAAATAATTTTTCTTTGTTCGGTTCACGGGTAAATATAAAATTCGGTTCGGGTTTCATGTGTTTGTTCAGATAATTCGATTTACGATTGGATGTACTACGAACTAGCATAATAAGATTCGTTTTGCTGTGTGGTCTTGAGTGTCCAAAGGTTTGGTGGATGCTCTTGAAGTACTTCAAGATTTTGACAATCTTCCAAGTTGAGAATTGTTAACATAGGGAGATGACCTATTACCTTTTTAGACAATAGACAATCCACTATGTAGAGTTGTTCTAGTCTAGGAGGAAATTGAAGTTTTTGAGCGTTCTGACATTTGTTCAATTTGATTTTCCATAATACCCCTAGGCTATGTGAAAATTCTTGAAGCACTTTGAAGTTCTTGCAACCCACCAAACTGAGACCTTAGCTTCTAGAATCTAGAGTGTGCCGATATACTCTGATTTAGACCTAACCAACATTTTCAATTTCTTATAAGATAGAACATTTATTGCCTAATAAATGAATACTAATAACACAAGTAAAATTTGCAATCTTAGCGAGTGCATCTTTCCACGCACCAATTCTATCTGCACCAAATCATTTTCCATGTTGAGTGAATGCATCACCAAAGGCGCCTTTTTGTTAGCGTACCTGAGAAGGATCAACATGATAGAATATGGGAAGAATCACTTGGTTTAACTTCTCTTTGCATTTCAAGATCTTCACGAGCTCATCTAGACACCAATTGGAGGAGGCTTAAGTTTTCGAGATTATTAAAATGGAAATCTTAGACCCCTTAATCACGTACCTCTAAGATTTCAGTGGGAAAGTAGCCCCCTTTGCGGATCGGAGCTCTTCGTCATCCTTAAATGTGTAAACACTTCACCTCTTCAAAGTAACATAAAGATGATTTGTAAAGCTTGTTCGTGTGTCATCTCCTCTAAAATTCATAAAAACATCATATTTGCAGCTAGTAATTGTGGATGAATTGAAGAAGCCATCTAAAAATTGTTCCCAAACTAGGGCATGTATGATGGAAATGGAGGTGCA